>JAODUP010000033.1:642500-732500 GCA_025642065.1 Paralvinella palmiformis | reverse complement strand
CTCCGCCCTAATTTGGGTCTTGGCCACTTTCATGTTTTGTCCATAAAAGATCACTTTCATCTGTATATACAAAACGTGCATTAAGTATGAAATGAAAAATAAAATAAATTGTTCTACGGTCAGTTAACATTAGACATATTATTATATAACAGATTAATGAAATATATTGATAGATATAATAATAATATTAATATTACTATAACATTATTTTTCTGTTTTCAGGTACTTCGCCATTTTCAGCGCCAGTGTCCTCGTCATCGTACTTACCTTACACACAGATTCCAAGCGCATTCTCTGTACTTGGTCAGCTACCAATGTTTCCACCCACAGCACCGTTCGGTGGCCTGGGCTCCCTCTCCGACCCATTAAGGTCGCCCGGGCCAATAGGTCAGAATCTAAGTCCGACAGCAGGTATGTATCAGTACTAATCTGTATGTTGTAGACCACTCTGTTGTATAACACAGCTGAGAATCCTACTGATGAGTTACTTAGAACAATCTCTCGTATTTAGTAGAAGGATTAGAGAATTTAGTAGATATGCTAGATATAGTTCCAATAGCACTCCCAGTGGTTACCCTTATTCACATTTACTATGGGCATTTACGAAAAAAACATTTGATAGCATAATGGTGTTTGCTATCACCACCAGGTGGAGCTGAGTGGTGGCGTGCTGCCTCGGAGCACGCTCGGAGGATGGCCCTCGGCTGTTCTGGCTCCAGCTACCTCTCAGGTACAACTCGTTAGTGTGTTACTCTAGTGCTGTTGCCGCTCGTCACACGTGATTTGCTTGCTCGTCACGGTGGTGACATCACTGTCGTCGAGCTGCTTGCGTGGCTTGGCTCGCTGTAGATTTTCTTTCTGGAGCTAATCTCGTTGCTTAGTAACCAGTGGTAACCATAGATGGCGCTTGATTTTTATGGTTTCTTATCGGACTTGGCATGAATGTGTTACCTGTGGTTACCTGTAGACAGATGTACTAATTTGCATTCTATTAATTTCCATAGACCGATGTCTTTAGTTTGCGAGCCACAAGTGGCAAATATTATGTATGAAAAAAACTCATTTTTACTGTTTAGATTTCTCATATATGTGTTTAAATATAGATAAATATACATGCATCTATATTCATATACCTGTATCTATCTATATATGTGTGTGTATGTGTGTGTGTGTGTGGGGGGGGGTGTATAGGTATTAATTAATGTAAAAAGTAGTTTCTTATATTTGTTATGTATTAGTGTATCATTCTCCTTATAATGTTTGAAAATGTATCAAACATAATTTTTAGGGTGCCTTTACTATTGGTTAATTAACATTAAGACAATATAACAGCTATAATCAGAAGGAAGGTGATACTAAATTATCCTTGAAGCTTGCTCAACTTAATCATGTCTCAGAGTCTTAGAGTAGATATCCCAACTCAAAAACTTGTGTAATGATATTAACATTGACATTAAAAGAAATAGACTTAGTGCTGAAGTGAAAAAAAATTATTTGAACAAAAACAGTCCAGTAGATGTTTTTTACTAACCATTTGTAGTACTTATTTCTTTAAATGTAGACCACACATTTTTAAGCCTAAACGAAAGCCCTCTTTGAAGCCTGATATACATTAATTCCCTGGGAGTTACAGTATCGTGATGTGTTCTCTATACTGCATTGTATTATTACATGCTATATTATAAACAACGGTTCTTCACAAACATGACAAATATATTTTATTCCCATGTCAATCAGTTCAATAATTTTTTGTGAAATGTTTCTTAATATGTTTTCTATCACAAACAGTTAAGAAATGTTGGATGTTATATTTATTTCTCTTTGTAATTCTCATGAAGTAATTTATGAAAAGTGGGAACGGGACCTTTATTTTGTGAAGACGTCTTCATTAGATTGATGACAGACATCTCACCTCTCTACTGTCTAGTTTTCGTATCACTACGTGATGAGGCTATGCCATTACATTAGTTAAAACACGTCTATCTGTATAAACTTAATCGTTATAAAAGTCACATCTGGCAACTGAATGTGTAATAACACATGATCAGGCAGAAGCAAATCAGTTCTTCATTGATGTGCTAATATCTTAAGAAATTGTCAGTGTCACTGTTTTAGTCCACCACCTTGCACAGAACTGGGATTTTATTGCCATCAGTGTAGAATTAATTCTGTAAAATATTACGTACAACACTTAAAAACAGAAAGTAGTCCTGTGATGGCAGTTGTGGTAGACATTAAAATCACAGTTTTTTGCTCACCTCATGAACTACATGTATCGAGGTAGATTTTAGTTTTTTAAAACTCTGTTTAGTACATAAACAGTAGATTTTAGTTTTTTTTAACTCTGTTTAGTACATAAAACAGTAGTTCAGAGGAGTTTGTGACAGCAGATCTGATTTTGTTATGTGATTACCCAATGATTCGATCGTGACTAAGTACCTGAGTTAGTATGGTTTATACACCTGAAAGAAGCTATTCACAGCTATCATAACATCTGCTTTTCTTTGATGATACTCAGTGTTACTTTAGGTCAGATGCCTGAGCTTTTTCCCTATTTGTTAAAGGTTTCTTTCCAGTGTTTTTTTTTACGTGGACAGTTTCGCGTGTTCCATTTTCTGTTTCATAGAATTCTCGTAGTTATAAAAATCAAATCAGCACACTTCGTGGAACATACGTATTAGACCCAGCATGGATCGCTGGGCCAATGATCACCAGATATATTGTTAGTATACCTGTGGCGTCTGGGTAATTGAAAATACAGAGGATGTACGGCAAAATAAGAGGAGAGAGAGGGAGGGAGATAGAGAGATAATGAACTGGAATAAATACATTAAATAATATTGTAAATCGCCTTAGAGCAGCTTCTAGCTGAATAGGGCGCTATATAAATATAACATATTATTATTATTATTAGATATGAATAAATGAAGATCATGGGCATGTTGTAATTTAACTGTATTTTGATAACAGACTTTAATAACTCCACGGAATCCACGAATTATAGTTATAAATTCATCGTTCATCCACATTTCTTAGTAGAATCCTCCTGTTTGTGAACAATCCGGCAAGCTTTCCTCCCCAATAGCTTAATTCCAGAAGCAACTCTTATTGTTAATATACGACTAGTAACATGCACATAATTGTGTGGACACCTGACATCATCTCACAAGAGCCTTTTGACGTCGTGAAGGTTTAAATATAGAGAATGAATCACCAGACGTGTTGATCAGATAAGAACCATTCATAAGATATTGGCTGTGTCACAGGTGCTGACACACAATGTCACACACCCACACACGCGCTGCATACACACACACACACACACACAGTCTGTTGGTGTGTGGCTTGTTTGATACTATTAAAAGGCTTGAAGACTTTTAACTAAGGTTATATTTAGACAAGTCCCTCAAGGTATGTCATTGTATATTTTGGTTTAGTTCCTATCTCAGTGTGATATATTGTCCTTTGAGAATTGTGCATTTGGCAAATTGGTTGATTTAATGTCTTCAGTTATTGAGTAACTGATACAAGCAGGCAGGCAGACAAGTGAATTTTTTAAATCTTGTCACATGTATGCATATATAATAATAATATGATATATCATAATAAATTGACTTTTGTATAGCACATTTTCCAGAATTGTTCAAAAGCGCTTAAATTCATGTACGTTTGTGCATTTGTGTGTGTGTGTGTGTGTGTGTGTGTGTCATTTCATTGAATCAACATTACATGATCATCATCTGGTTGATTCAGCAAGACCATTTACAGACCAGCAGATGTTTCTTAGCAAGACATGGGATGTCTCATTGGTCTTAAATCAATCTGTTAAAATAAACGGCACCGGGCTCATTTTGTGATATCCCAACATAGCATATCCTGCCCATAACAGTGTATGTGTGTGTGTGTGTGTGTGTGTGTGTGTGTGTTTGTGTGTGTTATAAATACTTTGATGTCTACACAGTGACTAGTGTATAAGTTATTTGTCTAACATCAGTAGATAGTTTTAATCTGACAGCAACTTGATGGATTATGTTATCCCATATACTATAACTGTCAGTCTGGTCACCACCACCACCAGACAGACAGACAGACAGATAATGTATTTATGAACCAAATGTTAGGCTGACAATAGACAATACTTGTACCTGTTATATTCCAATGTCATGTTCTGGTTTTGTTGTTATTACTAGTTAATGACGCATAATATATTATTAGGTCATAACCAATTGTGTGTGGTTTATTGTGGTGAAGAAAGTCAAATTATTTGTAACCACATGTTTTACTTTAGATCTAGAAGATTCAACACACAGGCAGGCTCACACAGACACACACACACACGCGCGCGCGCGCGCACACAAAAAAAACAGAGAGAGAGAGATACCTCTAAATTTAATTTATCATTTTGAATATTTTTCCTCCAGCTTAATTAGTTATATTAGGTATATTATCGTTTTGAATAGTAAACGTCATTGAGTGATATAAACATCTTAGATCTGACGTCATTAGTGTCTGTTTTAGCATCATATATCGAGCCAAGAATCATAACACTCTTTGTTGGTAACACTCTTCACCGTTTATTTATACTTTATAGGTGTAATGAAAGGAACTGAAATGTTGTTTGACTGTTCTACGTTAGAGTCAGTGGTTAAGGAAATTTATTTGACCATATAATGCCAACCACTCTCCCATTATTGAACTTAGAACTGTGCAATCTGAGTGAGTGAGTGAGTGAGTGAGTAGGAGAGTGAGTGAGTGAGTGAGTGAGTTCACAGGTCATACCTGAGACATATAGCTGAGGAGTGTCTTCCTTGGGAAATGAAATAATCAAGTATAACACGTAACAGGTATCATTGCTATTCAAACTCGGAGATCTGGAGGATGGTTCATTACCATAATTGTGGCTAGTTATAGAATAAATACGATGATTTGTTACAATGTAGAATGACACTCAATCTTCAGATACTACTGTTAAATGCTGCAAGTGTGATGTTGTATACAGGATCAACACCGTTTCTGTCACATCTCTGTGCATATATTCAAGATCGTGCAGCGCACTTCCCTGAGCTGGCCAAACATATTTCTAACAGTAATGTCGAGATTCATAACCTAGAACCCATGGATAAGTGTTCAGGCGTTCTATGACCCGGCAGTCTTTGTTGTAATTATGTTGTGCCTGATTGTCTCCAGTAGTGGCCACGTCCAATATCTTACATCAGAAGGTGGGAGCCTCTGTGGTCTAATTGGTAGTGCGTTGGACCACAGATTACTACCATCTGAGTTCGAATTTCGTGTGGGCAAATCTGTAGGGTGTTTCATCTTTGACTTCAATTAATTACGTTTCGGAGGTCGTTCGGCTCATTTAGCCTACCATGTGCACAAAAATCATCAATCATCATCATCATCAGGTGATGGCTGGTGTTATCTTAGACATGTATGTTGACTTGTTTATGTTGTCATTCCTTCTGGATCATTCTATCCGGATGAGCAACAGTTGGTGGCGTTTTGTTGCCGTGTGTGTCTGTGCGCGTGTGTGTGTGCGCGCGCGTGTGTGTCCGTCCGCCCCATCGTCCCTGGTGGACAGTTAGTTATTGGAGTGGCAGTGTTGGAGCGGGCCAAAACAAACTGGATCTGACAAAACAAACATGGAAATGGTTTTTGTTTTGACGAAAACCAACATCCAGTCTTACACTGACAATGTGATTGTGTTTTGTTTAACATTGTGTACTGATGGTGACTGATTGATTAGGTCACATAACATTACTGGCTTGTTTTAGTCGGTGGGTTGGTTGGGTGACTGTCTGTTGCGCGCGCATTCAGGGTACATTCCCTTTGTATCCAGTATCCAGTTCACACAAAAAGAGGGAATGAATGTACTGAGTAATAATGTACATATGTCATCAGTAGACTAGCGAGGTATTTGTTTATACAAGGTTGGGTTCTGTGATGGGCAGATTCCAAGAAGTCCGCCTCCCCCCCCCATAAAGCTGCCGGTTAGTCTGGTTCAGAGTTGAATAAAAAGATTTTGTTTGTTCAGTGTAGTTGTCTTTTTACGACTCTCCCTCTCAATTCTGATGCATACTGTGACAGTTAATATGCTTGTATTTACACTGTAACACTAAGTCACACAATGTATACACCAGTTTATATGTAACCTAACCTTTTTCTCACCTTGCTGCCTGCCAGTATACTGACAGCTAATAACCCTTTATCATCCACACACGCGCGCGCGCGCGCACACACACATATATATATATATATATATATATATATATATCAGAGCTTATCTTCATGTAAATCATTCCTCCTCTCTTGGTTGTTCTGTTTGATTTTATACATTCACTTATTTGCTTCTAGAGATGAGATTATATTTATATATTGCTTGTTGAGTGATGTCCCTCAGGGAATGAATATTGTTTTTTGATGGCATGAGAGTGTTAGCTCTGTGATGTTTACTTCCGAGTTTCTTTTCATCCGTTTCATTATCTAATCGAGTTTATATATGTATGATGATAATTTTGTGTATATTTGTTAATATTCAGTGCGTTCTCTTATCGTGTTAGGTTTGAATGGTGGGATTGCCGAGTCCATGTTTCAGCTGCCATCATTCAGCACGACCACAACCACGACGACCACCACAACTAGTGCTAGCTCGTCAACGGGTGCCACCACCAAGTCGAGCATGGTCATGCCATCATCGGTCAGCCCGGCAAAGTCAAGTTCGACACCGAGCAAATCTGACCACGAGCTGGATTGGAAGTCACCATCATTGGAGTATTCTCCTTCAAAAGACAGTAGGAGGCGGCGAGAATCGAGCAGTTCAGACATGTCCAAAGAAGAACGTTCACACAAGTCAACAAAAGACCGATCCAAAAATCCCCTGTCTGTGGAGAGTCTGACTAATGCCGAATCGGCTTCGGCAACCATGGGTGCCGCTCCATTTTTCTTTCCATTTGGTACAATTGCTAGCACAATGCCTGCATATACTGGACTACCTTTCACATCACCACTGTTGCCAGAAGTGAGCTCTGCTTATTCAACAGCGGGACTATATGCTCCGCCCTCTCTGGCGATGTATCAGTCACTACCATCCTCGGAATCGATTCCTGGATACTCGTTTTTGCCCAGCAAGAGTTCAGCATCGAAGAGTTCACACAAGAGCGACATGGTCAAACCCACACCATCATCCAGGTCACAGCATTCCGTGATCAGTTCAGCATCGCACATCTCGCACACCTCAGACTACAAGTCATCATCGGAGCACAAATCATCCTCTGAGCGCAGGTCAACACTGGAACATAAATCGTCATCTCCATATAAAAATAATGACTCATACAGAGACCATATGCTCTCTCCATCCAAATCGCCTCACATGTCGGCGCTGTCAGCTATCTCAAGGTCACCAGGACATGACAAGGTCAGTGAAAAAATGTGAAATCTCTTGTGAAAACAATATTGGATTTTATAGAATGAAATGTACTTCTGTAGTGTACACTCTATTAATTATTTAACCAGCATGGAAAATATTTTATTAGTTTAGTCCTAAAGTTTGGGGCGCCTCTGTGGTCTAACTGGTAGTGTGTTGGATCACAGATCACTACCACCCGAGTTCAAATCTCGGCGTGGGCATATCTGAAGGGTGTTTAATTTTTGACTTCGTTTCGTTACCTTTGGAGGTTGCTCAGCCCATTTAGCCTACCATGTGCATAAGAGTGGCCGTAAAACATCAACCATCATCATCATCATCATCAACCTAAAGTTTTAGTGTTTTTCTTTAATTTTGATGGAATATTGTGCCAGTGTGGTTGTCGTAGTTTTGTTGCTCAGATCTTTTGCACCATGCTCACAATTGTTGTATGCCTAGTTTTATTTTACTTTATATTTTGCTAGCTTGGTAAACATTGGTCGATATTTTTGGTTGTAACCTTTTTTTTAAAATAATGGCAGCATTATCTTTTATTAAGAGGTTTTACCCTTGGTAGCAACTTGGCTTCATCTTTGTGTCGAACTGTGTCCTTTGCTAGCAAGATTTAAATTGTCGGCGTACACTGACAAATTTTGTCTGTCAGAGAATAGTTTTGCTTTATAATTAACCAAAAAAATGTATGTTGGCTCTTAATATATCTGCTAACTGAATGTATTGTTAACTTATTAAGATTATCTGTGTTTGATTGGTTGCTATAGAGACCCCGAGCTGGCCAATCAGTGGTTTCAAATAAGGACCAGCATCATCGTATTCACCATTCACCGCGATCTCTTCATAAAGTAGACACACATAGGGTAACTAATCACAAATAGTTCTCTGCTTAAATTAATTATGTTTACTGTATTTTCTGTAAATATACTTGGTGTTTTTGTTTACTTTAGTGGTCTGTTTATTTATTTATGTAAATATTTTGTTTGTGTTTATTTGCGTTTAATATGATTTATTCATTTTCTGTTAAAATTATTTATTGGATATGTATCACTTACTGTGTCATTTTATGTCCGGTTACTTTGTACAGTGTTAGAAATCAAATTCATGAAACCTTTTATTCGCATTTTTAGAGTGAGTCAACTCATTCCGAATCTCCTCATCGCGAGTCGCATCATCGTGAGTCGCATCATCGTGAGTCACCTCGTAAAGACTCCTGTTCTCGTACATCAGCTGTTCCCAAAGATCATCATCATTCTAGTCCCTATAAGGTTGGTCAGCATCGTGACAGTTCAGAGTTTGATTCCGCTCTCAATCTGTCGACACCAAACTACAGTCTGGATTACTCCCAGGATGGGGTCATCGATCTTTCGATGAAGAAACCGAGAACTTCGGCACCAACTCCCAACACCACCAAGTCGGGACAGTCAACCGATGTTCGCAAGTCTCCAGCACAGGCAAAGGGCAGTACGAGCAAGGCGGAATCAAAGTCTAGTTCCGCAAGCATCCCAGCAACTGGCGACCTGTCCTCATTGACGGGTTTAGACCCAACTATGTTGGCTTCAGGTCTGTTCTCTTACCCCGGTGCTACAGATCCCACCATGACAATGGCACTGATCGAAGCGCAGAAAGACTTCCTGGAGAAGCATGCCTCGAGCTTTGGTGTCTTTCCACCGGGATTGTTGTCGGGAGGTAAGATGCCTGGAGATCTGTCCTTTAACTTTACCACTGCCGCTGGCATGATGCCACCATTCTACGATGGCATGTCCAGCATGTTCCTTCATCCAATGATGGCTTCGATGGCCACTGCTGCCATTCCACCTACTTCCATACCGCCGACTTCACCACCTGGCAGTAGAAGTAGAGGCAGAGGTCGTGGCCGAGGTCGTGGCCGTGGGAATCGCTCCAAGGCTTCCTCATCACTAACCAACCCGGTGTTGCCAATGTTTAAAGCCCCAGATCCACCCCAGGTGAACTCGGCACAGAACGAGGAGCCACCTCGCTCGAGAGGTCGTGGTAGAGGACGTGGCCGGGGACGTGGACGACGCAACAGTCTTGACGACTTGTCTTCTTCTAATGCAAACCCTGCACACTTCATGGGTCTTCCTCTTGCAGAACTAGAATGGCAGGTAAGTGATTATTAAACTCAACAGACAATAAAGGTAGCATGCTGTGTGATCTATTGTAAAAATGTCTTTTGGAGACAACTCTGGGTACTAGTTGAGGTCATTTAAAAGAATTGAATTGGGATAGGTTACTTTTGTATGTTATATCTGGTTATCTGACAAGATTAATGATGATGACGATGACGAAGATTATAGTAATAATAATAATAATAATAATATGTAGATTTAATACCATTACCAGCAAGAGTTATTCAAATGTGCTGTACCCTAAAAGTTTAAAGTAATGTCCACAGAGATATTAAAAAAGTTAACTATCAAAATTAGAAGCCAGATAATTTGTATGTAAATACATTCATTTTATCTGTTAAACTAACATCTCGTTTATATATGTAGATTCATATATATTATAAAATACCAAAGATAAATAATTAATTGTCATAAATATAATGAGTTTGTACGTTAAACGTGGCTAGTCAGTATATGTTGTTTTCATGGCTTTATTTCTCATGCCTTTTCTCAGCAACAGCGTCTACGTCAGGAACAGTTACGTCACCAGCTAGAAGTAGAGCTAAAACAGCAGCAGATGCAGTCAAAACTCGCTCAGCGTGCTCAGGCATTACGCGACAAGGATGCTAATTCCTGCCCCAACCAGTCAGAACACAGCTCTCAGGGACTCAGCTCCAGGCTAGCACAGGTTAGATTTCATTAATATGTTTTTAGTATCACAGCAATTCGTTTAGCCAGCCAGCGTTCCAAATGGACGGATTGTGACTAATGTGGATGGCCCAAAAATAAAATGGTATGTGTGTGTGTGTTTGTATATATATATATATATATATATATATATATATATTGTACAACATCCCCTTCCACTAACAGTTTGAGTTGGGGATTTGCCACGCAAACGAAAAGTGGATTTCTGGCTAAAAGCCTGATGCCAGCTTTAGAATAGTTAACAAAATAGTGTCTGCTCTCTGTTTAATGATGTCATTTGAGTCACTAACTCACTCACTTGCTCGTTGTTTGCCCACTTTAGTATAAGGATTATTACTATAGTATTTGTTTATATTCTAACAGGCATTGATGGGTAATGACTCTCCTCAGCCTGGTGTCTTTGACAAGTCATACCTTTACAAGTCTAGATCTGCTTCAGATGAGACCTCAGCTAGTGGTACGGGGGAGGAATTCACAGAAGGTAAGTCAATATCATGGTACATATTGATGCAAGTAAACATACTCATAAATACCACCTTCAGCACTCAAGTCTCAGTTCTTTCAGGTGGTCCTTTAAGGCTGGTTGTTTCCTTAGCAGTTTCTTGGCTGATAGTTTGCGCTAGTGGGAAACTTGGAAGATTGTTATTTTATTACATTAATACTTCTCCCTAAATTCACCTGTTTAAAGAGACCGCCCGACTAAAGGACTATTATAAAGTGTTCAATACAATCCTGTTTGGTTAGAGAAATTTATTACAATCAATTTACTGTTATTTTAGTATTATTTAGGGTACATTTAAAGCATATTCTGATGATAAACAGTGTCAAATTATATAACTGAGTTGTGCTAATATTTGCATGTATCCTCAGATTTACTCCACTTTTAGATCACTTCAGAAGAGATATGTTCTGTGTGATTGTGATGTAATTAGCTTTACCTATAATCAGACATAACAAACGTTTGACATGATTGATCTTACTAATATTTAGGTGTTTTCTTGTGGTTTGCCAATATAATAGTTATGGTCATATAAAGCCATTATGTAAGGCGATATCCTTGTTGAAGAGACGTTTGGCTTTATTTTAACATATTAACTGTCCACTTTCGTGGGTTGTTTTAATCAGATGGGTTTTACCAGAATTATTTTTCAAAACTTGTGATGTATTAAAGCAGATGGTGATATCAGCCATACATTAATTGTACTTTGTGACACAATATTATTGTGATAAGTTTGTTTTTACTCTTTCTGTCCAAAAGAATCAGCCAGTGAGACTGACAGCCAATCAGCAGCTGACAGTGAAACGTCGGGCTCTGGTCATAAACGTCACCATAGCGGTAGATATGATCCGAACAAGAAGAAACGTAGAAGGACAATATTTGATGAGTCAGAAATACGCATTCCACTAGAACATGGGTGAGTTTTTCTGACTCAACTTTTAACCAGTTGATGCAATTAATTGAGATTTGTAGGTAATGGGTTCTAATGAACCGATTTAGCGTAATCAGATTTTGTGAACATGTTTTGTCATTAATAGATGGCAGAGAGAAACGAAAATTCGGACAGTAAATGAACGGGGCATATTTGGTGAGGTTGTCTACTACGCACCATGTGGCAAGAAACTTAGAACCTATCCTGAGGTTGAAAAGGTAATGTGTTTACAATTGTATGTCAGTGTTGGTGTACGTGTTCAAAATGCAGGAGGAGACTAAATTAGCAAGAGTTGTGCAATCAGTTGTTTAATATAAATCAGTAACTGAGATTTTTATTTGAGTGGTCACTTTCTTGTCACTTCTAGTATCTAAATCGTAACAAGATCACTGACTTGAATCGTCAGAACTTCACATTTAGTACCCAAGTCAGTGTTGGTGATTTCTATGAGTACAGACCTGGAGCTCCTGGTGAGGTAAGGATTATCTGATATACAGATCTTTATATCTCAAGGTATTCTCTGGTAGTTTTATCATGCATATTATATTATCTGACTACACAAATTGACATGTAGGTCTAGAAATAAATTAATTTCATAGTTTAAATGTATTGGCTTCTTATTTATTTTGATAAAGCATTTATTGGCATCATGTTATGTGATGGCCTGTTTCTCTAGAAACTTAATTATTTCTCCAAATGTAAGTTACAGCTGTTGGTAAATGGTTTGATATTTATATAGCAGATAATCTCTAGCTGAAAATAGCTGTGAGATGATTAACTTCTGAAAACATTTGTGTTGGAAAAAATGGCCAGATGAATCCCATTTGATTATTTTCAGTTCTTATTTATGATAATATTCGGGAAACTTAACTTAATGTATCTGAAATAATAATGTTTTTATCACCACAACAACAGGGCTATTGTCACCTGACAGAAGATGAGGTACTTGAGCGCTATGTGACTATTGAGGCTCGTAGGAAACGCATCTGGGAGCGAAAGATGCGTATAGAAAGGCGAAAGGATCACAGGCATCTGGCTGAGGAGATGGCTAGACGTATGGCCGAAGCCAGACTACAGAAAAAAGTGGAGCAGCAAGGTAGCGAATTTGGTGCGTTTGTGGCTTAAGGCTGAAACTTTTTATTATTGTGTGTGTGTGTGTGTGTGTGTGTGTGTATGTGTGCGTGCATGCACGCGCGCACTATATACATCTTGGTTGACGTACTCATCTGTAACTAACTTCAATAATTATTGGGTCACACATGAGATATTTAAACAGCATAGATATTTTGCAATTTATGTCATCTTGTTATATTGACGTAGATCTGGCCAGGAAGGTGGAAGAAATAAAAATGCGTAAAAAGGCTGAAAGGCAACAGCAGCGCGAAGCCATCAGAAGAGCAAAGCAAGTCAGAGGTCAGTTGGTGCATGTTTATCACACCGGACTTCTTTTGAAAATATGTAAACAAATGTGTACAACTACATGATGGACATTTGTGTAACAAGTATATTGTGGCTTCGTTGTTGTTGCATATCCATAAACACAAACATTAGTCAATCCCAGTCACTGGCTCACAAATACTAGTGTTTATTTCTTTAAATTTGTAAGGATTGATGCCAGTCATGATGGGTAGCGACTCACTGACATTATTACAAGATGATTATCTTTCAAGTCTGTATGGAAGATCAAGTTTGTCAAGTTCTGTCAATTGAGGAATTAGCTTATTAATCTGAAAATTGACGAATAGAATGCGATACTAGAGCGTATCGCTTTTGTATGCGGCATTTATTTTATTTTATTGTTCCTTGTGTAGTGATGGAGCTGAAGAAGCTGAGAGAGAGACAGCGCATGATGAAACAGCAAGAGAAGATGCAGAAGCAAAGACAGATTCAAATGGAGAGAGAAATGCGAGCTCAGCAAGCAATACAGGTAGACAAGATGATGGATGCTTTTATTTCCTTTTTAATAAATAGCCAGTCAATGTAAATTATAGAGAAATTGATTTACTTGTCTGAGATGATTAGATGGTCATAATTTGAATCACTTGTAAAAAACCTTAAAAGAAATACAAATTCAAATCCAGTCAGGGCCTAATGACATTACGACTGCATTGAAGATGTTGAAATAAATTGTACCAAGACAAGGACTGATAAATATTGCGTCATATTTTTATATTCAGGCTCGCCAAAAACGAAAGGAAGAATTACAGAGTCTGCGTTTTGCAGAGGCTATTAGGAAGGCACAGGTATGATGTAGTTATTTATACCATGCATATACACACGTGTGTGTGTGTGTGTGTGTGTGTGTGTGTGATTTCAGTTTAATAGTCTTTTAATAAAGTTTGTAAAGTATAAGTTTCCAGGAAGCTGTTTTGATTCCCTGGTGGGCAGTTATGTAAGTGTGTGTGTGTGTGTGTGTGTGTGTATGTATATATATATATATATATATATTGTGTGTGTGTACTAATCACAGTTAAGTTTACTCATAGTTAACTTTGTTAACAAAACGATTTATTAAAGAAGATAGACAAGTTTGTACTCTTTGATTTAGTTTTTATGTCCATTTTAATACAAGGCTGGACAAATATCTCATGATCTCTTGTTTCAGGAGAAAGAATTAAAACGTCAACAGGTCAATGTTCATAAAGATCAGGTGAGAAATATGGTAATTATCAGATTCCGTGGTAATCGTATATTTTAATTAGTTTACAACTGTTACGTGAAAGAGTTACCGGATCCTTTGTAACCAATGTCCTAACAAAAAAGCTGAATTTAATCTGTGAATTAAATTAGTTTGACACTGGTTGCTGCGGTGATAGGTTTTTGAGGGATTAGCCTCTATTAGCCCACAACTGTCGGATGTAAATAGCAGTGACACCAAACGACGGGTCAGTGTTGTTTTTCTTTGGTAATCATTGAGTATTGGTTCACTCATTTCATCTAATTGTGGTTTATATGGTTTACCTGAGTTCAGTCAATTTTGTTGTGTCACTCGGTGGTTTGTATGGCAGCCATGTTCCCATTGCATGATATAGTTCTCTCCCATCGCAGTCATTCAGTTGTACCACTGGTAACACCAATAGCAATAGGTAGTGTGTCATCTGAGCCAATCTTCCCAACAGTAGCCCCATATGTTAGGTGACCAGTCTAGTGTCATTCCGTGATCAACTTCGGTCAATTCTGACATGCTGCTTTATGTGCCATTGGCCGTAGAAGAAGTCCTGCAAGTTTCACTCCAGTTGTTTCCATAGTCTGCCAGGAAGTCATCTAAAACAGACAATAATTTAAAGAATTTTATCTATGACATAAACTATCTATGTTTTAAATTAATTCTTTCCCTAAATACATAACTAACATTATGTTCTAATTTAACAGTTTTCCTTGTGCCTACGTATGAAGTCTATTACACTGTATTTAACCTGAAACTGTAATATTTGCCACAGTGTCAGCTGTGTAAAGTTATTGGGATCTCACTCATCTTTGATACACAAGTTCTTTATGTGCTGATTGATGGTTCTTCTATGTGTAGTGTTTGTTAATTCGGTCGTATCAGTTTTCTACACACGATGTGTGAGTGTTAGCATACTTGTGACCTACAAAATTAATTACATGCAATGATACTCTATTGGGTATTGACTGTTGATTCGCTTGTCGTCGGTCATTCTGTTTTTGCGTACATCACAGATTATATGTAAAAAATAGCACAGGAAATAATATAGCTTGCTTCATGTTTGTTTTACACCATTTTCAGAGATTAATACAAAATTAGTCATTACTGAAATACTGCCGTCTCACCCAATCCTTATGCTAGAACCATTGTTCGTAAATAGTGATTGTATGGGGAGGTTTACCAAGAAGCTGCCTCATTGTTACAGGTTTCCTGTTAGGAATAAAGATTCTAAGGATTTGTTTTACCACCAACTCACTTTATCAATCACTTTATCTCTTATTTGCTGTTTTTTATTGTGAAGTCCTTTTTTTAGGTTCCCGATAAGAGAAGATATGTTGTTTCAACAGCTCTGTGTGTTGTTGTGTCATAATAGATAACAGGGTCCAGTAATAAAGATGGTTTTCCGGGTTATGTTAGTTGCTGTTTCTGATACACTGTCACAGCTCACTGTTACTTAGTTATAAGAAAAAGATCACATCACTTGTCATTGTCTGTCCACGTCCTGCACTATATCTATGACACACAGTATGTATGTGTGTATTTATACATATATACATACACACACACACACACACACACACACACATATATATATATATATATATATATATATATCTTGTGTGTGTGTGTAGTAGTAGTAGTAGTAGTAGTAGTATCCACCATTATAACCACACAGTGATTGAAAGCACAGCTTGTTTACCATTATGATTTAGTTTGTTTATTTGTTTTCACCGGTTACTCTACAATTCCTTTCCTACAGCCTACACTGTCCAGCTCACTGTTACAGTCCAAAACCATAATATGCACTTCTTCATCAACCACACTCCAGTCTCTGGCCAGTAGCTCCCAGAGCAGTCGCCAAGAGTTGGCACCTTCTGGCTGTCCGGCGGCGACAGCGGCGGCGACCGTGGTCACGTCTGCTCCGGGCGACATGTATTATACGTACCTAATGGCACAGGCCGCCCAGCAGGAACGTGCCCGACAACAGCATATGCTGAAGATGCTCGGATTTGTACGTGTGGCGTCGTTTTCTCACTGTTTCCCATGTTGTGGTCAGCTTGTGTGAATTAAGTCCGAGTTCATTTTTTCTGCTACTTTGTGTCGCATTTGCCGTATTTCTGGCATTCCGCTGCTAGGCTGTGGTTTGAGCATCCCGCTTGTTTAACTATGTTCTTTTGAGATTGTTTGTTGGACCCCACAACCTTGTGTGTGTGTGTGTGTGTGTGTCTCTGTGTTGTGTCATTTGTCTGTCCTGTTTTTTGTGCGTGGATGTTTCTAATATGTTATATATTTCCTGGCATGTCTGTACTCGTTCCTAACGTCTCTCTTATTGCATACATTTATGACCGCGTTTTGGGTCTGGGTGTCCATCATTTTCAGTCATTCGTTATTTCATTTTATTGGCTGCCAATAATCGTGCATTTTTCCCTAAATCTATCTGTTGCCATTTGTATTTTATTTGTATTTGTTTTTGTATGCACTGAATTCCATAAGTAGCATTCCTTACAACATGGCCTGCCTACTCTTGTCCCCATTGGCTGTGTATAGAGTTGTGTGTCAGAGGAGAATACATTGAATGATCTGATTGGCTCAATATTGTTGTTTATTGACAAGGGGAATCTAGTATTTTAAGGTTTTTGTAGCCAAGTTAAGTTTGCTATTTTAGAGGAAGAAAACTGAATTTTTTAAACGTTTGTTAATGGGTTGACGTTTGGTGTTAGAAAATAGTACTTCTATTATAGGCTATTGATGTTTTATTTATATATTTTATCAAACAGGAAAAGGAACGTAGACGTCAGCATCTGTTGTTACTGAAAGCTGTTGATGCAAGGAAAAAACTGGAAGTAAGTTTCTGTTTGTGTGTGTGTGTGTGTGTGTGTGTGTACAAACATGGATTTACACATATATGTTGACATAAACATGCACATACATGAAAGTAATTTTTTGTAGGAAAAGGAGAGACAAAAAGAGGAGAAAAAGGCTGAGAAGAGAATGTTACAACAGCGTAAGTTGGAACAACGCCGTCTGGAGTTGGAGATTGCTCGTGAAATGAAGAAACCCGTTGAAGATATGCGACTGAAGGATGCAAAAGTAAAATAAACCTCCTTTAACACCATTATCATCACAAAAGAGGAACGTACTTAAATTTTTGAAATAGTACCCAGGTTGATCTCTGTAACATGAACTTTTGTCTTTGATAATAGGAACTTCCACCGTTTGATCGTATTCCTGGAGTGAAGTTAGATGGCAAGGCATTTGCTGATTGTTTGATGGTTGTGGAATTCATGCAGAACTTTGGCTCTTGTTTAGGATATGGTAAGCTGTGTAATGTATAATGTTTGTCAGTGATGTAGCCCACATCAGTATGAATTAATATAATGGGAATAGATTTCTGGCTTCATGTTGTATTTATTTTATTTGTTATATTTTTATGTGGTGCACTTTAATGATGAATGCCAGCTAAATCATCAAATATTTATCACTGGGTCTGACAGCGTAACACTGCCATTCCTAGTGATGTGGCAAATGAGTAAATTTGACATAATTGAAGTATGAATACTTTGAGTGTTATTAAATGTGATAAAACTTGATTTTGTAATAACATACAGTCTAGAGAGTATCAGCTTCAACAGTAAAATTATTAAAGTAATGAGAAAAAATATAAAGAGAACCCTTTTTACAGATTTTGTACATGTAAATTGCTTTTTCAGTAGTAACTTAAAGGATTATCTGTTCCAGTAATTGAAAAATCGTATGGGTAGTATCTACCCTAAATATTGGGTAGAATGGTAGTTCTACCCTATGGGTAAATTTCAGCAATTATCCAGGTAATTACTGGATAGTAGAAGGTACTCCGATGGTGCAGTGGCTAGAGGATTGCACTGTAAGCTACAAGGTTGTGGGTTTGAATCTGACTCCTACCTGTGTTTATAGGATGTTTCCCTAGTGACCATCTAATAACTCCTCCCAACTGTTCATTGCAGAAATGTGCTAAAGCTGGGTCAGTATTCATTTATGGATTTGTTCTAGGGCCAAATGGATTTGCTTATTTTGGCTTTGCTCTTCTGATATGGATTGTGCCATTCAGCAATATCATCACCATCCTGGGGAGCCGAGCATGATATCTGTAGCTGCTATTTATAGGTCTATAATCAATTCAATAATCTGTCATTGTTTGACCAGGTAGAGTTTATGGCTGGATCAATCGGGTGAACATGTTGAAAGCTAATGGCCAGTTGACAGATTTAAACTAAGGTCCTAGCACCATATAGTCAGCCATCTTTCTAATAGTAATATAGGGCACTCCCATGGTCTAACGGTAGCATGTTGGATCACAGATCACTACCACCCGTGTTCGAATCTCGGCGTTGGCATATCTGAAGGGTATTTCATCTTTGACTTCGCTTCATTACCTTTGGAGGTCGCTCGGCCCATTTAGCCTACCTTGTGCACAAAAGTGGCCGTAAAACATCAATCATCTTTCTAACAGTATTACATTCCCCAGCTAGGCATTTAGTACAGGGTATCGTAATATTGTATAGGTTTTTTTGTATAAAATGTCAATATGTCTCATGTTTTATGTAACATTATTTTCATCTTTACTGCAGCCTATTTTGTTGACTGTTTTATTATTTGTTAGTGTGCATGATCTTACTGGTATCGGTGACTGGATGTCAATTGTTGTAATGTGTAATTGTGCTAATTTCTAATCCTTTCAAGCAGATGCTGCAACGCTTCCAACTCTGAATATGATACAAGGTGGTCTGCTGAATGACCCGAAGCATGTTGATGACCTGAACATGTTTGTCATGCAGCTTCTCCGTTCAGCACTTGATGATCCTGGTGTACCAAACCCTAGAGAGGTAAGCACCTGTGTGCATGAACACACAGACACTCACACACACACAAGCTCCAGTAATGAAGTAGTTGGGTTCTAAATCTGAATCATACTTGTATTTTGGGATGTTTCATTAGGCAGTTGTCTCTCGGCCATTTATTCCAAGTTTGATTAACACTCAGGCTAAACAACTAGACTCACCATACACTATTGCTACTTATATGTAGAATTAACTTCCTAGTATGTATTTTCCATATAGTTCTATTATGTTTTAGTTTTTTTATTTAGTTGCTGTTATGACTGAACATTATAATAAAGGAATGACTTTGTTTATTATCTTTTTAGGCAACAACATCATCTGGTCAGAAAATAATGGAGGTTGATCTGAATGAACACAGTATATCTGAAGTACTGAGCATCTTTATCAGATGCCGGAATGGAAAAGCAGACAAGGTGTGTGTGTGTGTGTGTGTGTGTGTGTGTGGTTCCCCCTTGCATCCTGGAAAACCTGGAAAATAACATACACTTTACAGGTCCCGGAAATGTCTTGGAATTTTACAAAATCAGGAAATGTCCTGGAAAAAATATGTTAAAATTTAAATAAAAAATGGGTGCATCAGACAGCTAGAAGAGGTGAGAGGAGGCTGTACCACAAAAATTTCAATAATCAATCATACATTGAATAAATATGTTATACTTTTTTGCACATATCTTGAGATATTACCTTTAAATCCTATATACTTTGTCATATAAAATGTTAATTTTGTCCTCAAAATGTCCTGGAAAATTATATTTCCTTGGCTGTGGGAATCATCGTGTGTGTGTGATGAACTGGGCCTATCATCTTGATATAAATTGACATTCTGTTTTCCAGAAACGTTTTTGCACATGTAACATAATCTGTTGTCTCTTTCTTCAGATGAGCAAGCGTCTGAAGATGCATCCATTTCAGTCATTAATTCCACGACATAAAGCTGCCATTTTATCCTTCCTTTGTAATGAACTGCTGTGTGGAAAAAATATATCTGGGTAAGTGATTACAAAAACTAAAATCTTATTTCAATTGTATTATCCAAATGTAAAGATTACGATTACATTAAAATATACTTGATATTTATATTTTGTCTTGTTACATAATATTGATGTGCTTACTCTTTGGTTGCTATTGAGATATTTGTTGCATGTGCTAACTTATCTCTTTTTTTGTTATGCAGTGAAATTGACAAGAATATTGAGGCTATTAATAACCTGAGGCGAGATAAGTGGATTGTAGAGGGAAAGTTAAGGAAGTGAGTATTAATGTTTATATAACTAGTGTTAGTTGAATGTGTTGCTTTATCTTGGCCAGAAGTGCTCACATTGCAATGATTGAGGCGGCATGGAGTTTTTAATGTTTGTTAATATAGCACAGTAAATATGTGCTAAGTAACAGTGTTGTTATGGCATGCTTCATCGTAAAAGATTAATTAAGTTGAACTGTTTTTAGAAGGTGAAGTTGTAACATACCATTAACAACCAAAAGTTATGTTGCAGACACAGTAACATTTCTCTTGTATAATCATTAACCAGACCATAAAAAATTAGTCGGTTTGTTGTTTAAACCATTTTAATATGTTTCATGGGAAAACAACATTAAAAATATACTACAAACATAAATGTTAAATGTGACTACCATTTAGCATTTATATATTTGTATAATTTTAGTACTGTTAGCTTGATTCCTTAATAACTACTAGTTGTAATAAATAATTCATCATAACATATGTCATTGTTGTACAAGAAACAGTCTCTGATCTTATAAATATTTGTTAGGTTCATTTGTCATCCAGTCTCTCGTTTATTACTGCTGGTCAATCTGTGTTTATTTATGTCTTTCCGACTCGTCTGTTTCCAGGATGAAAATGATTCAGGCAAAGAGGTTCCGGAAGGCAGAGCTGGCCCGAAGTCACAATGAGGGATCCAACATGGAGTGCGAAGACAGCTGTTCATTGGCTCCACCTGCCCAGAAGGAGAAGAAACACAGTGATGATGAAGAGGAGAATGAGAGTGAACACGAGACGGAGAGTATTGCTGATGGTGGCTTGTTGTCGGAAGATGATGTAAGCTTATATACTGTAATTAAAGAGATTTTCGCAATAATTGTATTTTCACAAAATTCGCGTGTGCTGACTTCATGAATAAATTACACACAAATATAAGTTTAGCGCTAATGAGTCAGGGATTCATGATATTATGAACACACAAAATTATCTATAATTACAGTAGTCTCAGTAATATCTGATTGTTATTTCATAGTAGGAACGAAGTCAATATGGATAAATGTTTGTCTTTATGTTTGTCCTGGAAAGTGTTTGTAAACCAGTGTATGTGTGTGTGTGCATCCTACATATTTAAAATAAAAATCAGTGCGGAATTTGTGATGTTGCCTAAACCGGAACAAAATAATCTCAAATTTGTATGGCTGACATATTTCAGTATGTAAAACCTCCAGTGTATGTAACATTAAAGTAATGAAGGTCTATATAGAATTTGTCATGTATCTTTCATCTGTTTTGTGTTAGCAGGAGGAGCAGAACCTGACCAATGAGGAGCTGGAAAAGAAGATAGAAAAGTTCAACAAACAGCACAGTTCTTTTAATGACAAAGTGTTTGCCACGTCAAATAAGCTGCGAGCCATCAACCTTGGTCAGGATCGCTATAAACGACGTTATTGGGTGTTGCCTCACTGCGGTGGTGTGTTCGTGGAAGGCATGGAATCAGGAGAGTTGGATAGCGAAGCGAGCCAACGCAGCACTTGGCTTGCTTTCCAAGAAAAACAAAATGTTCAGCTAAATCACGACAATAAGGAAAACGTTCCTCTGGTGAAGGTCGAAGGCCAGGATCAGATAATGCAGGATCGTATGGAACAAGATGTGAAGGATATTGCTGTCAGTGTGAAGAAAGAAATCCAGGCTGAGGATGTCAAGGTCTCTGATGTGGGTCAAGTCATGGATGACAACACCAAGGAGTGTGATAGGTCAAAGAGTTGTGATAAGGTGAAGGAGGATCATGAAAAGGTTGCAAGTGATGTTAAGATGGCAGATAATAATGTTAGGGAAAGTGATAGGGTGATGAATGATGATAAGGTCATCACTAGTCATGATGTCATTGTTGATGATAAGGGGTTGAGTAAGATATCAGTTGATGATCTCAGTGGCCCTCGGGTGACGACTGACGAGAAGGTCAAGGATGATAATGTCAGAAAAGGATCGGAAAAGGAAATAAGTGATGGTAAGGAGATAGACGATAACAATGGCCAACGTGATAAAGTTGCAGTTGATGGTGATGATAAATTAGCAGATAATGTAGTCATCAATGAGGTCAAGGATGAATGTGAACTAATACAGAATGGTGATGTCTGTGTCAAAGACAGTAGCAAATATTTGGTTAAGGATGTGGTCAGTGACCATATGGAACAGAGTGTCAAGGATCCTGAGTTAAAATCTGGTACGGCTTTGGAACCAGTAGACAAGTCATGCAGCAGCAGCACCCTACCTGTAAATGGTGTCAATTCAACTAGCGTGGCGCAGTCTACAGACTGTCCGGTTCTCAAAACAGTAAAAATCCCCACCACACATACACTATTAGTAAATGGTGACTCAGGGAATACGCCATTAGTTAATGGTGCTGTGCCACCAGAGACAGCTGCTGGTTATAAGGACAAGCCCATTGTGCCTCCATTGTCTCTTGTACCTTTCAAAGTCAGCCTGATAAAGGACATCATCGAAAGGAAGGTTGCTGAAAAGATTGGCACCAAGGATGGCCTTCCGATGGTCAATGGCCTGCTAACCGATAACCACGATCTCGTGTCACCTTCAACGGTTAAGGAAGTTGATCTCAAGGTCATGGATCTCAAGGTACCTAACGATGGCAACGACGTCAAGCCAGATTATAGTAATCTAGCTTTGTCGAAGGGTGATGGGAAAGATCTCAATGAATATGTGAATTCGTGCAAGACTGATTTGGCATGTACCCTATCAGAGAGTGGCCAGCGTATGAAATCTACTCCACTGAAAGTCCCAGTTCTCAAATCTCCAGTTGTCAGTAACTTGTCATATCGCAGCATTGATAGCATACTACGGCCTGACATTAAACCTGTCAAGACATTGTCAGAGATGACGTATACAAAATGTAACACCAGCTCTTCCGTGATCTACACATCCTCCCCCAACATGTCTCACCATTATCTCATGAAGGACATGAGCGTTGCAGTCAGCACAAGCAACACCGACCTCCTGTTCCACAGCTCGAAGCCAAACTTTTCGCCTTGGATCAGCCTGTTGCCGAGGCAACCATGTGACCACACTTCAGTTACTGGTGCTACAACGGATCCCCCTTCATCGCCAGATAAACCAATCCAGCTACAGTGCATGCCGCATCCATTCAGCACTCCGGTCAGCAACTCCTTGTGTCAGTCATTTGACTTCTCATACCTGATGAGCCCCATCAATAGCACGGCCAGCTTGTCGGATTTGTCCTTCTACAACATCTCCCTGCTGTCAAATCCATTGACGCCAACATCGATGCTGCCTGCCTGTGGTGATGTGGACATGAACAGCCCAATCCTGATGCTCCAAAGACTGCAGCGTGCTGATCCAGCCCCAATACCCTTCGAGATGCAGCAGAGCTGGTGGAAGATCAACGAGGTGGACACGCTGAAGGAACTAATGAGGAGACTACACCTACGAGGGATACGAGAAAGGGCCCTACAGAAAAATATAGAGAGGTTCATGGACTTGGCCTGTCAGTCAATAACCAAAGGTAAAAAGGAAGGTACGTACATGCGCTTGTTGTGTGTGTTACGTTGAGGTCCTTAGAATGAGTCGAGTTGCAATTTATTTTGGCCAAGTGGTCATTTTTGTGTTTTGGAAAAATGTTTTGGTTAAAATGTTAGGTGACGTTTGTGTGCCAATTCACAAAGTGATTATTTACCTGTAGACCTTGCTGTAGTTCACATTTAAAAAGCCTAGGTGTTTTGTTTTTACCATATAGTTTCCAAGAGGGGCAGAGTTGTTTGTATAGAGACACCCTTTTTCAATAATATAATAGAAGTACACATCATGAACTTCAGTTTCCAAACATTCAATTTGAAATAAGCTCACAATCTTGTGTCAGCTGGTTTATTTGGCATCCTATTTTTAATGTATCCATCAATAGATTAAAAAAAAAATTGGTTGGAAAATTATTAGATATCCAAAGGTTCAGACTATAACTTTGCACAAAACTAAATGGTATGTTAGTGGTTAGCACATATTTTATCATATGCTACATGTGCTACATTTGTTTACTAATAATTCAATTGTTGTACAGTTGTGACACTAGATGCACCGGCAGATGGCAGCACTGAGTTGATGATGCCACAGGACGAAGAGGAATGGCGGCCCGACATCGGACGCGATGTGGAACTTGGCGTCCTGGATGAAGTCGAGAACATGGAAGACCGGATCTGTCATGCCAGCTTACAGGTGAAGGTATGGGCGCTTTGTGCCATATGGGGGCATCACCATACTGATGTTATCAAGCTGTGCCGCCCTGCCATAATTCTTGGAAATTTGAAATCTTTCACTGATCTGCCAAAGCATTTACTAAAATCCCCATATATCGTACTAGCACGGTGCTTGATAACTGGTTGAGTCCATTTCACAAAGCTGTCTCAGAAAAAGAAACATCCGTTTTGTTTTGTTTGTGTTCGATTTGATTTTTATCTCATTGTTTAACATCTAACAGCCAGTGATGTTTGATGGAGATATTCCACAAAGTATGTCATACATGACAACACACTGTGTACTAAAGTAATACAATATTAATAACATTTCGGGTGTTGGTAATTATTGCTTACGTTTACACTTGTTACGTTCAATGGTAGGTTTCAGTCCGTTTGCTAATTTGAACTGTTTTTAACAGTAATTTGATTAATAGTTTTGTCGTGATATTTAACATATACGTTTTTGACTTGTGTTGAATTTTGAATTGATATTTTAATAGTTAGGTTAATTGATATTTTAATAGTTAGGTTACCAGTCGATGGATGATTTTTGTCTCGTATATCTCCGTACCATTTGTGATTTGTACCGGAGAATCAACAGTACACACACACACACACACACACACACACACATAATGTCTTCATTTGGGTGTGACTTACCTACAGTACAAGTACAATGCAAGACACAGCATATACTTTTTTGTTTTGTTTTTCAGTAAGTTTTTAGTCAATATCTCTCATCACTTCAATCAAAGTGATTGTTTTTAGGTTTTTTTTCTTCATTTCTGTAGTAAAGACATGATACGTATATATGTACTAAAGAAAATACTTTGTGGATTATCTTGTTATTATACAGATGACTTTGGTGAAATGGGCTGTATTTATTTAATGTTTTGTTGTTACTGGATTTATTGGTGTTTGGTATTAAATATATATCAGTGAGGGTAGGGCATTGGATTCTGTGTTCATTTAAAAGGTGTGTGTGTGTGTGTGTGTGTGTGTGTTAGTAGAATTGTTGGACAATTGTCTGTGGTCCCTGGCTTACTGTTTGGCCTAACCCTGTTTTAGTCTCCACATGTCTAAGTCACTTAACTCTAACTGTATATTTGGCTGGCGTAAGTTAAAATCTGTTTTATGTTCATGAAGCAGATACTTTTTTGAGATTGTCTGAACCAGAAGGAAATAAAGATTATCTGGTCATTTTATAGTTAGACCATATATTGAAGTATCTAGACTATAGAATGTGGCCTACACTGATAAATACATGCTAATGATGAGCATATAATATAAATATGTAACTATAAACATTGAGCATACAGCCATGAAAATAAGCCATAAATTATTCCAGTGAAATCTTAGAACCGGTCAATTTAGTGGCTACCTGGCCCCCATACCGCAACTGAATACAATCTATGAGTATTATACCAACATTCAATAAATTTAATGATAGTTAAGTATTTATAATTCTAATGGATAATGTAGACTTATCATTATACAACTCAATTGTTATTGTTGTATGATATGCTTATAAACGATATAGAAGCTGATTCTTTAGGAAAGTGACATAAAACAAAAGGTTATAAATTAATATAATCTGAGGATAATTATATTAATAATAATAATAATAATAAACACTAAATTTCCAGCAGATGTGGTTTGAAATAAATTTACAATTATTTGGCAAAGTTACTGGTGAGTATTGTAAAACACATGTCCTCCGATAAATTAACTATATTGTTTTGACATGAAGCATATATGTTGTCGAAAATGTCACAGGACAAATGTGCTAATATTTCTATATTTTGCTTGTTTTCATTATTGAAGATCGGGATTTCTTTCTATTAGATGCTGTATCTGTTTAGAGAACTATATGGTAGTGGTAGACATTGTGGTGGTGGTGGTGGTGGTGGTAGTGGTGGGTGATAATACTATCTAAGCTGAATAGTGTCAGTTGACACATCTGTTGGCTATGTGTGTATATATCTGTCTCGTGTTACATTTAGAGAATTTGTCAACAGATATCTAAACTCATTCTATCAAGACAAGTCTTTAAAAATGACCATTGATTGACCTAAATTTGACAATGATATATTCTTGTCATGGTATATTTGAGGTAATAGTGTAATAGGTTGTC
The DNA here is from genome assembly GCA_025642065.1 of Paralvinella palmiformis. Classification (NCBI taxonomy): domain Eukaryota; kingdom Metazoa; phylum Annelida; class Polychaeta; order Terebellida; family Alvinellidae; genus Paralvinella; species Paralvinella palmiformis. Next base: position 705,656 of record JAODUP010000033.1, on the reverse strand, counting down.
TGTCTGTATGGAGGGGGAGGGGGGGGGGAACATGAGGTATTATATTAATCTTAGTTTAAGATGGACAATCCTAAAATAAATACTACTGGTATCAATAGCTCTTCTGCTGCTACTACTACACTGACCATTACTTTTGCTTTCCAGTCAAAGAATTCACACATTAATTAATACGGTAGAAATAATTTATTTTAATATTTATGATAACACATATATCATTAACTATTTATTATACCAGATAGTGATATGTTATCTCCAGTTATATGTTAAACAATTAATGACAATATGTATCTCGGTGTTTCGGTTCTTGGGATTTAAACAGAAATTAAATGGGGGCAGCCTCTAATTTATAAATATTCCACACTTTATGTAGGGAACAGGTTACAATGTGCATTATCAGTAAGTGTAATTTGCAAATTATTTATTACACACAACATGACTTGGACTAGAGCGGGTCATCGCTGATAACTCTGTGTGTGTGTATGTTTGTGTGCATCTACTAGTGTTAGCATTTGTCCATCACCACTGTCCTCAGTCTAACACTAACATCATTCTCGTGTGGTTATTCAGGGATTTAAGATGCCAGCCAAGGTGAAACCGGATGATCTCAGCCATCTTATAACCCAGGATATCCCGGAACTGAAGCCGGGACAGGTCTACATACTTGACTTGGCCAAAGAAAAGCTACTGGCACTCGAGCGTAACATCGAGAGACGCTACCTGAAGCCGCCCTTCTGTAAATCGTGAGTGATAATGTTCAGTTGTTGCAATCTCCATTTCTCTCATGTAGTTGATGAACAGATTTGGTTACACCTCATCCCATACTGTTGTCAGATCGTGATTATTACTTTGCATGTTAATAATCAGGTTTTTTCTCTTAGAATCGCATTGCTACATTGTAAACTTTAGGCAACTGAAAATTAGAACAGTTTATAAGCATGTACAGTAGGTAGCCTGTTACCAAATATGACAGCAATCTGAGTGTTCATCTAAAATTGATAATTACCAACCGAAAAGTGAAATATATATATATGAATGTTGTATAACATCATTAGTGGCTGTAGATCTAGAGTTTGGTGCTGTCACAGAGCTGATAAATATGGATATTATATAGAACAAAGTTGTTGAGTAATTTGCTCTGCCAGTTTATGGGATGGCAGTGTGGAGAGAAAGGCTGTATTAATGATAGAAAGGGGGGGGGATTGTATATTATTGCTGACCTGGTAATATTTATATTTTCAGGATGAGACTCAGTTTAGCATCGCTGACTAGCACCCCGCCAAAGGAGCCACCACGAGATAGAGATCGTGATACAGAAGATGGAAACAAAGACGGTAACTATCTCACAAAATATTATTATGCAACTGTAAATGTTAGATGGCTTAAGAACAAAATATTGTCTAAAAATAACCACATGTTTGGGTCTAACATTTATTTTGATATTTCGTCGCTAGATGGCAGCAATGGCGAGTCAGGTGACCATGACCAGACTGGTGAAGGTCATGGCCAAGAAGAAGAGGAGGAGGTAGAAACATATCGTTCACATCTGCCTAAAGAGTTACTGAGGTGGCGTGATTCTGTCATCAAAGCCAACTCGGCTTCACAGATTATGGTCTACCTCCTGCAGCTTAATGACTGCATAGCGTGGGAGAAGTCTATCATGAAAGTGGTATGTAGCTTCTGGTGTTCTTATCCACAAAGGTGGCCGTAAAACATTAATCAATCAATCAGTCAGTCTGGTGTTCTTATCATATTTAAACTGATCCATTATGGTAAATAAAAGTATAATTCTATTTGAATCGTTTAACAATTATGTTTAAAATATAGGACGATGGTAATATTATGTTTATGGTTGACGTTAATACTTGGGATGTGATATCAGATATAAGTATTAGTTGTGGTATGATAGTTGTCAGTGATATATTGCTATAAGCAGAAGATTGGTTTGTAAAGATTGTTTATTTTTGTTTCAGTCGTGTCAGATATGTTGTCGTGATGACAATGAGGCTGAGTTATTGCTTTGTGACAGCTGTGATAAGGGCTACCATACCTACTGCTTTAGGGTTAGTATATGTGTGGGCACCACACACACACACACACACACAGAGAGAGAGAGTTGATCTTGTATATTTTATACTTTGTATATCTTATATTCATATATCTTATATATATGTTTCAGCCTAAAATGGAAGACATACCAGATGGTGACTGGTATTGTTACGAGTGTATATCTCGAGCTACAGGAGAAGCCTGTTGCGTAGTCTGTGGTAAGGCTGGTGTAAAGCTTGTTGAGTGCGAGTACTGTCCGCGTTCTATGCACATCGACTGTATGGATCCGCCAATGGCGAGGTGTCCAAAAAAATGGGCCTGTGCTGCTTGTTCTATAGAACAGGTAAGGGTATGTATACAACCTTTGTGTGTTTTCATTTATTATTTTGTTCAGTTTGTTAATATGTTTTCTTGTTCGTACTCATCTGTTTGTCGTTGTGAGCATTTTGCCTGTAATTTCTTTCCATCCGACCACACAAAATTTGCTCGTCATCTCACTTGAATGGTGCCTTTTTTAGGGTAAGGGAATAAAAAAGAAGAAGAGTCGTCTCACCTCTACATCTTCTGCTGCATCTCTGTCCGTGCCAAAAGAACACACAGTAGAGACAGCAGACTGCAAGGTGAAGGCTGTCGATAAAGCTGAACCATCCGGATCGAGGTCGCAGACTCCTGTGTTGAGTATCAGCACACCTGTAGCGCTGAACGTGCCAGAAGTGAGTCCCGAGAAGAAGGAGAAGAAGAAGCGGAAAAAGAACAGAGATGGGAGTATTGTAGAAGCGAACAAACCAACAAAGACAAAATTAAAAAAGTTGAAGAAAGAGAAGACCGGAGAAAACCTGGACAGAGCACAGAAAGATCGGAAAAAGAACAAAGATAAGAAACACAAGATCTCCTCCAGTCCGGAAACTGATGCTCCATCAAAAAAGAAACGGAAGAAGAAGGATAGGAAAAAGAACGAAGGAGTATGCGAAGTCTCCGGCGATGTCGTAAAAATAGAAAAACAGCCAATAGTTATCATGGAACAGGAACCGATCATTGATTCAACGGATGAGGCTAAACTCATCATAGACCTAGATGAGGATAGCACTACTGGTGGAGAAGATGTTATTACACTGGGAAATAGTGCTGATCTAGCTCCTTGTGTGTAAGTATCTTGCATTAATGGCTCTATCAATAATATTCAATAGAATAATAATAATAATACCAATTCACTGGTGTTTGATTTATGATTAATCAGCTGTTCAGATCTATTCTGGATTTGCTCCAGAATTCGGCCTAAAACCATTCTAAAAACAGTACCAAAGTGTGTCAATGATCCACCTTGATAGCCTTTATGTGAATTATACATGATTTTTACACAAACCACATCCTTGTACAAATCATTTAACCAACTTCCAATTTACTTGGTAATTAGATAAAACGGTTCATCATATAATTAGCTTTTTCAAGTTTGATCCTTGTTGTATTATGTGTAGTTTGCCTAATTTGTTTATTCAAATTTGAGCTAATACCTTTTTAGTTCAACTTATATTGATGGAACCAACTAAGCTCTCAGTTATAATTACAATTTTAATAGCTAAATTGTCTTTGAGTTTCAACTGTAAGATTATGATTTTCATGATTATCAAACATGAATGAACTGTATTGGCTGAGTGTTAGCATAAATTAAAGGAAAAACTGAAATTCTCTTGTGATAAGATGATTGGCCGATTATATAAAAATGTGGTTTATGTAACTTAGCCTTTATCATCATATCTCACATCCTTTATCATCATATCTCACATCCTTTATCATCATATCTCATATCCTTTATCATCATATCTCACATCCTTTATCATTATATCTCACATCAGTTGTATGATGGATGAGTTGGAGAAGCACCAAGAAGCTTGGCCATTCCTATTTCCTGTCGATTGTCGCCGTTTTCCTACTTACAAGAAAATTATCAAGAAGCCCATGGATTTCCAGACAATGAGGCATAAACTCAGGGATAATAAGTAAGTTGGAAAATGCTATCTAGAACTAACAGGTGTGCTGTGATCAAGTGTGCATGTGCACCTGTATGTGTACATGCACACACACACACATACACACACACACACACACACACACACACACACATACATATTTGTTATTGTTATTATGAATTTAGTAGGTTGATGAATCATCCAAAGCTTGTATTCATGATTTGTAATTTGGTGCCTCTGCCTGGTTACTAATGACTCACCCTCTCACATATCAAACGCCCTTTGTCAAAATCATCATCATCAGAAATGTTATTTTGATGTGATATTTTGCATAGATATCAGAGCCGAGAAGAGTTTGCCAATGATTTACGACTGGTCTGCAACAACTGTGAGACATTTAACGAGGATGAATCTGCCGTCGGACATGCTGGTCACACGATCCGAGAGTTCTTCGAGAAACGCTGGAGAGAGCTGTGCATTAACAGTATAGGAAATGATCCTTCATAGTTCGAATCACCTCATATCAGTTGACATTCTATTTGTATGTGAACACCGATGTGTCACCGTGTTCCTATACGAGCAGCATTCCGTGGTCGGCGTGTCCTATTTGTGGACAGATACAGTTTTGGTAGAAGTCCGTCTTGGATCAACAGCAGTCACCAGAGACTGGCTATGTTCAGCATTGATCATAATGTGGCTTCTTGTTCCGTGTTCCATTATCAGTGCTAGCTTTAATCAAATCTCTCGCTAATGATGATTGAATCACTGATTGTAATATGCCTTGTTTATTTATTCACACACACACACACACTGACTTTGAACTTGTGGTATTTAGAATTTATGCTGAGTTCTTTCTATCTGTTTGTCAAAGTGTTAACCATTAATGAGGAAACAAGCAATAAATCAAAGCTTTGTAGCCTGTTTTATATGGGAAAGGAAAGTCTATTTATCAATATGATGTAGATGCTCTGTGTGAGCAGCTAACATTAGGCAGCAATGATGTATGCTACACTAGGGTCCACACAGATCAGTATATTAAAATATGTGTAGTAATTAATGTTATCAGTATGAATCAATATATATATATATATATATATATATATATCAAACTTCAGACGTATCAGTTATGTTTATGTGAATGTGTGTTAAAGATAGTTTTAATATGTCTGTTTGTGCTTCAGGCAGTGAAAATGATCGGATATATCAGGTTTTGCTGTAATAATTAGTGCATTTGTTTTTAATTATGAGACCATTACATTACCAGATGTTATCTATATTTGTCACTACATTCCATGTGTGAAAACGCATTGAATAGTTCATTAAGTGTCACGAGCACGGTTTGCTGAATGTCCTTAGCCGAGATGGGAAGCTTGCGTTTTATGCAGCAGGTATATATATATATATATATATATATAAACGTTTTGTTTACAGAAGTGTTATAGCTTTCCAAGGCATCGTCTAACTAATGCGGGACCAATAGTCTCGCACACACATCTAGTCAAGTCTCCGATCGAGAAATGGCCGATCAGAGTTAGAAAGTCCCAGTTTGGTGGCATCGTGTTACACACAGGGTTGATATGTAGGTGTCTCCTCAATAATTGTGTGTGTGTGTGTGTGTGGTCACTCTGCTTATTTAGTTAAATGTCTGTCTGTTGTCTAGCGTTAGAAGATGCACTTGTTCGTTATCAGGTTACTGCATGTATAGTCACTGCCATTCCATTCTAGATGCTATAATGATTCAAGTTTTGTGTATTGTTATTTGTTTACTCGTGTGCGAATGGTTGCTGCCACCGTCGAGATAAATGCTATTTCAGTGTCTCTGTACTCCGGCAGCCACTTCTGGATCAGTCCTTAAGTCCCTTTACGTGACCAAAAGGTAGTATTCTGTGCAGATCATCACGATATAAACATTTCTGTTCTATTCCCGTCGCGGTTATTCCAGTATCCGGATTTACGTTTTACTGTTGGATTGAGAACATATTTATGTTTTCAATCCAGTGATATCTTTATAGTGTGTTTCATTCTAGAGGAAACAAACTCTGGTGGTAGTTGTTGAGTCATTGTCAATCAGTTATAAATATGCACAACTGTGGAAGCCAAAATATTCCCATCCTCACGTGTTCTTGTTCTCAGTTGATATGTCTCTTATGTGTTTACATTCTGTGCGCAGTTTAGTTGAATGGTCTAGATTTCGGTAACTTTTTTCACTTTTTGAGACTCACTTCTTTTATAGAGGTAACCGGTTGGGGATTTAAAGGATGTTGTGTGTGTTAATTAGTTATTGATATTAATTGGTCATTACTTAATTAATTAAGTGCTTCTTTAGATTAGTCAGGTCATTTGATCGTTCATTGCCGCCGAAACACTCCCCCCCCCAAAAAAAAAAAGCTGCAACAGTTCATCACTTTAGTCCTCTACCATAAAATGTGTTAACAGAAACAATTGTGCTTGTTGCCGTGGTTACCAGTTCACCCCCTGTCAAAAAGTTGTACCTCTGTGAAGTTTGGTCTATTCGGATGGCGCGTCACATAGTTTGACGAAGTCGGCACTTTATTTACTACCTCAATTAGATGTTTATTATGCCGTTTCGTAGTAGCTGATTTGAACAACGGTCTGGAATAGTGGACGCCTATCGGGGAGAGCCGAGGGTCTGGTTGTCATGTTTCATTCTGTCGATAACGACGACCTGGTCCTCTCATTGACGCTGTCCGTGCCTAAAAATACACACGATCCACAATCGTCACCTTATCGTTCTGGGTGTCAATAACTGTAGTTTCTATCCGTCTCTTCTGTGGCCACGAGATATGCATTTATCTTTGATGTTGTAGTTTCGGAAGAGAATCGTTTCATTCTTTCATGTGCCTTTTTGAGATGTTCACGTAGCCAGATAGCCCAAAAGTTGTTGTCACGATTTGGTCCCAGGTTATGTCTTCTATATACATTTTGTCTTGTCGTTATGATTACAGGTAGTGTATTCCAGTGAGTGATCGGTGTCGAACCTTCCCACTTATCGTCCTCTCATCTATTAACAGCCAGAGGACGAATTTATGCAAATTCGAAAAAGGTGTGTTTCCTTCAGGAAGATGCGTCCGGTGCCCGTTCGTTTCCGTGGAAGTTGATCCATTTTAATCTTCACCTTGGTAGCATTATGTCGAGTTGCCATGTCCTGTATCGTGATTTGTTTCGTGTCTAAGAGTCTAATATCACCACCCCGCACCCCGTCTACATACGTCGATTATCCCTCCCGTTAACTCCATATTTATTGAACAATGCTAGTCATCAAAGCAGTATTTCAGGCCCAGATATCTATGTTCTCTTTGTGTTGTTTGAAGGCTAATCGTTACTATGTATTAGTGTTGGTGATCGGCAAGCCGTGCCCCGCCGTTCTATGTTATTGATATGATGTGTGTTCAGCGGTGAGGCATCTGTGCTCTAAATATCTATGTATATATTATATAGTCCGTTTTGAGGTACAGCGTTCCTGTGTGGTCAGCTTCGGTCGGATGTCGTGTCGACTCGTGGTCTTCTGGAACCGGGCGCTGTACTTGTAGCTTTAGGTTCGTGAACGGTTTCGGACACCGACTGGGGAGTGTACGGTGCTTCCCCCTGGAGGCTAGTCTCGATACTGTGTGCGTCTGTCGGGTCGATGACCAAGTCTAGGTGTTTATTGAGAGGTTTGGGGCATGTCTGTATTGTTAGTACAACCTTTAATGCTGATAGGTTTTTTCTCCCTTGTTGTTCATTAGCAAGCATATTGTATGTGTTCTCACAAGCTGAGTTATTTGTGTGTGTTTGCGTGCGTGTGTGTCGTAAACGTTGTTCGTGTAGAAAGAAATCACATTGCACAGACTATTTTACATGTGTCGGTCACACCTGGGTGTGGATGTTGGCATGGATGAGGTTAGAGTTTATTAAAAGTTTATATGTATATAACATATACATCATTTCACTTTATGTGATGGTCCAATAAAGTTTGTATGTACAACAAGGTGTATATTGTCAAAATAAACCATAGTACAACTGAATTGTAATAGCTCGCTTTGTATCTGTGGATACTGGTCAAATATGTAAAAAACTAGACCACAACAGGCATATCCTCGTATCCCAATATATAAGTAAATGAAACGTACGAAAGTATATATGTTCTGTGTGCACCACATGCACAGAACATCAGTATTTATATAATGATGCCAAGATGATATATATATATATATATATATATATATATACTCTGATCAAAGTATATCCACTTTTCGTCCAAAGAAAACCTCAAAGATAGTAACTGGTCATGAAGTAATCATCATTAAAATTGATTCTCGTAATCCAGAAATCCTTCACTCACTACCAACAAAAACAACTATCAATAATTCATGAACAAATCACTCTGAATGGGATTCAGAGATATAATCGGCATAGACAAAATGACAAATGGAAGAAAGCCAATGAAAGACAAAATGACAAACGGATGAAAGACAAAATGACAAAAGGAAGAAGTCCTTGATAGACAAAATGACAAATGGAAGAAAGTCCATGAAAGACAAGACACAAAATGACAAACGAAAGAAAGTCCATGAAAGACAAAATGACAAACAGAAGAAAGACGAAATGACAACAGAAGAAAGTCCATGAAAGACAAAATGACAAACGGAAGAGTCTATGATAGACAAAATGACAAACAGAAGAAAGTCCATGAATGATAAATGGAAGAAAGCCCATGAAAGACAAAATGACAAACAGAAGAAAGTCCATGAAAGACAAAATGACAAACAGAAGAAAGCCCATGAAAGATCATTTCAATACTCTGTGACGACGAATCATACAAGAATACCAAATACAAAAAGGCCAAGACTCCCGTACTGATTGATTGAGTAACAATAGAGACCGTCACTAGAGATACATATGGTCAAAAGGAAAAAAAATGATAGGATAAGGCGACATATTAACATGAGTAAATAGAAATGCTAATTAATGTTATAGTAATCAGCAAACCATAAAGAATGACAAATACTGCTATTCAGTTGATAAAATGATGATGATGATCGATATTCTACGGCCACTTTTGTGCACATGGTAGGCTAAATGGACCGAGCGTCCTCCAAAGGTAACGAAGCGAAGCCAAAGATGAAACACCCTTCAGATAGGCCTACGACGAGATTCGAACTCGGGTGCTGATCAACAGAAATATGCCCTGATAACCCCTATTTTCGTTTTACATTAGATACCAATTAAATGTCTTGTTCAATATACGTTATCACTGCATGCAGGTAAAGCCATTAACAACAATACATCAAATATTGACCAACTGCACCCAAAATGTCAACAAGATATGTTCTTTAATTATTTTGATCATATTTATTCATGTGTTTTAGAGAGTTTACAGAGTCTGTGTCTATCTCTAACAGTATTAATACAATGGCTACTATAATTTCTACTTCTTGTATGTAAATAATTAATGTAATCCTGTAATCTGTGGTGGTTCTTGTTTAGACAAGAGTTCTACCAAATATGGTATACATTAATAATTTCAAGACAAAACCTTGTTTTGTGTTAAGCCTAATGAACGATTTTAATTTAATTACCCAAATGTTAAATATTAAGACTATGCCTAAATAGGGATATAACTTTATCCACACAAAAATGTGTATATATATATATATATATATAGTCCATGGCAGGTCTATTTAGTACCATGGTTTGACCTCATATCTGCTTCAGATAACAGATGAGTAAATGTCAGTTTAGATGTAAAGAACTGTCTGTCTCTGATCCAGACATTTACAAATAAATGACATACATTTAGTCATAATAAATTCCACCTTTTACAATGTCATACTTTTGTTACAGCAAATTACTGAAAATGTACCTTTTTGATAACCAATTATTGTTTATGAAATACATTTTTCCATTCTGTCATCAAGCTGAATGGTTCTGGTAAACTACAATAATTGTACATCATTATACCTAAAAGCAACGAGATTTTTTAAATTGCCCCCTTTTTCGGACAAACAGCATTAGGGAAAATCAGTTACGTTTGGATATTTATAGCAACTAAAAATTTGAGGCGTTACACACAAGCATCATTATTATTTGCATAAAACTACATGTATCCAGTTATTTGCCAAATGCTACCAATGATTTTATTTATTAGCTGAACATGTGATTTATCAATTTATATATGCATCTGTTTATTTTCCGAGCTAGTGCCACCATACACATGTATCAACACACACCAACACACAGCAGTAGAACAAATCAATTTATTTAAATATACCAAACAATAAATTATGTAAATTGACAAGAAATGCATGTCGATGGCAGGCATGATCAAACTGATCATGGAATGTGTGTTAAATTAAACAGGATGTAGAAAATGTGAACATTTACTGTATTAATTTCATCGCATCTTGAAAAACAGCATGAATGATGTAAATTGCAAAGTAAAGCAATATGGGCACCACGACATGAGAGCCTCACAGTTCACTAAATGCTTAATCAACCTCCTCAATAGTGGGTCCACTGCCACCGGAACCAGCTGCGCCGCCAGCACCACCAGCACCTCCTGGCATACCACCAGGCATGCCACCTGGCATACTGCCTGGTGGAGCACCACCTGCCTGGTACAGTTTTGTAATGATCGGCATACAGATCTTCTCCAATTCCTTTTGTTGGTGTTCAAATTCATCTTTCTCTGCGAGCTGCAACACAGAAATGCAACAAGATTACTCACATCATCATTTAGAGAAAATTATGAATTTCCACTGACCTGACGACCTGTAATATGATAACAGTGCTTACCTGGTTTGCATCTAGCCAAGCTATGATCTCGTTACATTTGTCTGTAATGACCTTCTTATCAGCATCACTGATCTTGTCCTTCAATTTCTCGTCCTCGACAGTCGACTTCATGTTAAAGGCATAGCTCTCCAGGGCATTCTTGGCTTGGATGCGATCCTTCTGACTTTCATCTTCTTGCTTGTACCTCTCAGCATCCTTGACCATACGCTCAATCTCTTCTTTGCTTAGACGGCCTGAAAAACAAAGATCACAGTTTGATAACAGAAACAACTTAACCCCGATTATCAACACAAGCTATATGGCCAAAAACAAACAGCATTGGTGCAGTAATAATCCTCAAGAAACCTACCCTTATCATTGGTGATCGTGATCTTGTTCTCTCTGCCAGTACTCTTGTCCACAGCAGACACATTAAGGATACCATTGGCATCAATATCGAATGTGACCTCTATCTGTGGCACACCACGAGGAGCAGGTGGAATGCCAGTCAGCTCAAACTTTCCCAGCAGGTTGTTGTCTTTGGTCATGGCACGCTCTCCCTCGTACACCTGGATCAAGACACCGGGCTGATTGTCCGAGTAGGTGGTAAAGGTTTGGGTCTGCTTCGTTGGAATGGTCGTGTTGCGCTTGATCAGCGATGTCATCACACCACCGGCTGTCTCTATACCCAGAGACAGAGGCGTCACATCCAGTAGCAGCAAATCCTGAACCGCCTCAGACTTGTCTCCATGAAGGATGGCAGCCTGGACAGCTGAAACACAAGTAATGAAGTTAATAATTTATGTGATTCCAATAATAAAACAGCGGTGCTAGAAATTAATGGTGTGGCTCGGACATCCAAGGAAGGGCTTATCGCCATCTCTGGATGCTAAGAAGCACCCTCTGGTGGAAACCGCGAATGAACTGGACGGGTTTTCATCATCACCACACCCAGATTTGATGCAATGTGGAAAAAGGACATTATGCCAATTCTTACCTGCACCATACGCAACAGCTTCATCAGGGTTGATGGACTTGTTTAGTTCTTTGCCGTTGAAAAAATCCTGCAGCAGTTTTTGGATCTTTGGAATCCTGGTGGAGCCACCAACCAGTACTATGTCATGGATGCTAGACTTGTCCAGCTTGGCATCACGCAGAGCCTTTTCTACTGGTTCCAGCGTACCACGGAATAGGTCAGCATTCAGCTCCTCAAACCTAGCTCTAGTGATTGTGGTGTAATAGTCTATGCCCTCATAGAGGGAATCTATTTCAATGCTTGCCTGTGTGCTGCTGGACAAGGTACGTTTCGCACGTTCACATGCCGTGCGCAGACGACGAACAGCACGCTTGTTGTCAGAGATGTCTTTCTTGAACTTTCTCTTAAATTCCTGAATGAAGTGGTTCACCATACGGTTGTCGAAGTCCTCACCACCCAAATGAGTGTCACCGGATGTGGATTTCACTTCAAAGATGCCATCCTCTATGGTCAGAACGGACACATCAAAGGTGCCTCCACCCAGATCAAAGATCAGAACATGACGCTCTCCACCAACCTTCTTGTCCAAACCGTAAGCAATGGCGGCAGCTGTGGGCTCATTGATGATACGCAGCACATTCATACCGGAGATGGTACCAGCATCTTTGGTGGCCTGACGCTGGCTGTCGTTGAAATAGGCCGGTACGGTGATCACAGCGCTCTGTACGTTCTATTACAAAGTAAAATAAACGGTTGTTTATTTGAAAGGACAAAATATTTTATTATTCACCATCATTGAAATCGGCACTTCCTCATTAATCTATTTGTTCAACATGGATTTACCTTTCCAAGATAGGCTTCAGCAGTTTCTTTCATTTTCAAAAGTACCATAGAGGAAATTTCTTCGGGGTAGAAGGTCTTCAAGTCTCCCTTGTACTCGACTTGGATTTTTGGCTTGCCATTCTCGCTGATAACCTTGAAGGGCCAGAACTTCATATCTGATTGGACGGACGAATCATCGAACCTACGACCAATGAGACGTTTCGCATCGAACACCGTGTTACTGGGGTTCATGGCCACTTGGTTCTTGGCGCCATCTCCAATAATACGTTCGGAATCCGTGAACGCCACGTAACTCGGCGTCGTTCGGTTTCCCTGATCATTAGCTATGATTTCAACCTTGCCATGCTGGAATACACCAACACACGAGTATGTGGTTCCAAGGTCGATACCTACTGCTGGTGCCTTTTCCATGCTGAAAAAGAAATAATTAATCACCTTGTGCTTAGCACATGACCTCACAGTGACACACACATGAGCAATGACAAAAAATTTAGATTTTCTAGAAATGCATTACCAATTTCTAAAAAATGGCAGCCAACCAATCAATAAAATAGATCTACAATTTTACTGCAGCATAGGAAAGATCATGGATGAAGCCGCGTAATTAATGGATATCATTAATCAAAATAATAATATCAGCCTTCGTGTCGTCATATTCATTTAACAAAGCCATAAAGGCATAATTAAAACACGTGCTCAATTTGATCCGACGCATCGACCAACAATCATCAATGGCGACCATCACCATGCGATACTCCCGACTCGATCGAGACATTGTACAAGTAGGTTAACTAATTTAGATCGGTTATGGAACAATTGTCATCTTGTATATTATTAACACGGACTTCAGAGAACAATAGTGAAACCTACCTTAGATGTTCCTGGTTCGGATTTTAGGCGGCGTGCGAATCGACGTTATTTAATAATTTTCTTCTCTTAACCGTCTTCGCTCAAAATCTGTCTGATCACCGGCCGGCGGAGTGACCTATTTATACCCTCGCCCACTTTGCCTGATCACGCTAGAAGCTTCAAGAACGCCCCATTTAGCCAATCATTTTCCTCGTTACAAGTATTTCTAGGCCGAAGTCATGACAATATTCAGTTTTCTAATCGGTGATTGGTTCAAATTGCTCCTACGCCCAGAAGCTTCCGGAATTCGGCCCTTTTTCGAAATGGAATTTTTCGGCCTCTTGAATGGACTGCGTCATACTACTCATAGCATTACAAAATAAACAACAGAATAATCCTTGTTGAGTAATTGTTAATTGTTTAAACATTTTATCAAGAGTTTTTAAGTTTTATGTTTTACCTGTTCATTTCTTCCTTAAATTTGATTGGTAGTCGACTAATATATGCACCTAATAACAAAAGGGGCCACTCTGACTGTTTTTTTTTAAAAATCGGGTGTATCTCCGAGTAAAATCTTAAATATACTTGTTCCTGAAGTGTATTCTGACAGAAAATTCACTATATTTTGTAACCAAAGAAAAATTATATATTTAGCTAATGAATAGTAGCACACTGCGGGTATATCCTATTTGTATACATACACGGCGCCACGCACACAGAATCATTTAATATATTTATTTCAAAGCATTACTGCAGAACAAAACATATTTTAAGACCCCACACCGCCGGTTATCAACAAATGGTGATAAAAATTACACTGCTGGTCTACATAATAATCTTTGAAGACCCAATAATCTTTGTAGACAAGGACAAATCCCCCTTCGCCGTGTGTGCTCTTCCATGATTGTAAAATACCCCCCTGTTTTTAATTAATATATTGGAAGTTTTTACCATGGCCTTGCATATTTTGAATTTATTTCAATAAAATATATTATATTAATTATTGATAATAATTATATATTTAGTGAAATATACATAACCCTCTGAAGGAGTAAGTGAGTTTTTATCTATTTGAAATGAATAATAAAAGTAATAGCAGGTTCCCCCACCGGAAGTCACGTGGTACAATTTCGCGCCAAATCTAGATGTCAGTCTTTGTGTACAGAAATGTGCTTGGGTTTAAACGAAGACTCTGTGACTGGTATCTGTCTGTTATTTGCCCCAAAGTACCCGAATTTCGAGAAATATGGATGTTGCTGAGCAGGCTGTAGGCACGAATGTAATAAAAGATGCTGTTGGTGAAAGATGTCAGAAACTCTTTCAAGATTTCTTAGAAGAGTAAGTTTATACCGATCTGTTCGGCTGTTCAGCTCTGTACTGTAGTCTGTTGCTTATTAAAATTTAATGTGATTATTTATATTATGCTTCGATTGATTTTTTGAATCCTTTCCTGTAACTGTTTTAGAAATATTTTACAAGATTTCTAAGAAGAGTAACTTTATACCGATCCGTTCGGCTGTTCACCTCTGTAGACGGAGTAGTAGGTAATACTGATTGAAGAACAAGAATCAAACATTCCAATGCCATGGTATCTGTTTCATGATTATAGCTCAAATATTAAGGAAGTTAGAGACTTTTTACTTCTTCAAAAATGTCAGATTTATGGTTACTTAACTTAGTCTTAGTCTTATTTAATATGGAAATGAATGGGAAAGTCTGTGACCTCAAATCCAATTTTCACAAAAATGTACATAACTAGCTTAATATTCAATGAAATAGCTTGTCTAAATAACTAATTGATGTCTAGAAAACTACTGATGTCTAAAAAAACTAACTGATGTCTAAAAAAACTAACTGATGTCTAAATAACTAATTGATGCCTACAAAAAAAAATTATATCTAAATAACTAACTAATGTCTAAATAACTATCTGATATCTAAATAACTAATTACTATCTAAATGAATAACTAATTTCTAAATAGTTAATTTGTCTTAAAAAATTATTAATGTCTAAAAAAATTATTGATGTCTAAAAAAGTAAATGATTAATTGGTGGCTAAAAACTAACTAATCTCTACTACACTGTCATATGTTTCTTCCGTTTGCCAGTATGTGACCATATACATGTTTCTAGGTGGATTTCCCAACGGCGAACCAGAAAAAAAACGGGCGTCCAAATATTTTTCCGCAAGCTATTACAGACGTTCAAATGTACATACAACTATGAAACTTTCAGCAAATTAAACTTTTGTGTATGTTTGTATATATTTTAAAAGATTTGTTCAAGCTAATTTAGATGGCTTTTGTCAACACGTAACTTCATCAACGCACCATTAATAAAATTTTCAGCCGATCATTAAAATTTAAAAACGAGGCTAAAGTATGGAAAACCCCTGATGTCATCCACCAGTCAAACCAATAAGAACATAGGTGTCATGAAAGGGGGTACCCCCCGAAACGATCCGTAAGAAATGCCGATCCTGCAGTGCTGGCTCTGTCCACGATACAGAACGAAGAGCCGTTTATATGCACGTACCTAAGAGTAGAGTATAGTCGGTTGCTTATTAAAATTTAATTAATTTAATGTGATTATTTATCTTATGCTTCGATTGATTTCTTGAATCCTTTCCTGTAATTGTTTTAGAAATATTTTACAATATACTATATAGTGTTTTTTTACCAAATTTCATAAATATCTGGCTCTCTGATAAGTCAGTGAGTGTGACATTAATTTAATTGATTAAATCATGATTAGAATCTAGATCTAACTCATAATGATTAATTATTTAATTTAATAATTCGTTTAATGAATAATGTTGTGTTCACACTGTTGGATATCTCATTGGATGTCTGATTTCTAGATTTGTCACTAATCTTCATCCTTGTTACTTTGAAAACTTTTTCTTAAGATCTATTGACTATTCTATTTCTAGATCATAATGCAATTTAATACCTAACAACAATATGCACGTTTTATTCATGTCTAAAGCTAAGATTCCATATATGCAGGATGCGGATACTACAAAATTTAAACAGCATGTAAACAGACGAGAGTGCTTCCATATGTACTCACTCCCGTTATAATATTGTACCTTGTGAGATGGCTCGGCCCATGATAAATGATACGACAACGGTGTGTTGTAGTAATGTGCAGTATGAAATCACTTGGATAGAGCTAGCATCAAACGTAGGCCAATCACTGGCACAATTGAAAGAGCAAATATCAATTGATTAATAGTTAATTGTTGGTGACATTTGCCAAAAGCATATTAAATATAATACAGTGCTGCAATACTAATTTTCGGACAAATAGAAGTGCATGTGTTATTTGTGTATTCTGACAAATGTAACACTGTGTATGTGTGTATGCTAAACGTTTGTGCGCTAAATGTGTTTTTAGTTCCTGTCATGTTGTTTTAACACCATCAAATAAATTTTGTGCTGCAGACTAAATAATATTTACCATTTCTGAATAATGAAGATAAATAGACACCTCACATTTTTAAATAGCCGTTACAAATGTGAAAGTTACCACCTCTGCTTAGATTCATTACCACTACATTTCACACAGCTACATGCACTTATTTCATATCAGTCTTGCACTACAACTAAACGAATACCAAGCTGTTGATATATATATAATACACACATATTAATAAATTGATTTACACTTTTCTGAGGCTGAGTTGTCCCACTGGCCAAGCTGTCCAAGCACCGATTTCCATTGTTTAAATTTCTGTAGTTTATATATATATGTATATATATATATGGGTTATTCTACTGCCTGACCATATCAGGTTGGATGATTTTTTTTGCTATATCAACTGCCACGTATATGATGAGGTCTGGCACAATTTTTAGGTTTCACTAAAACATATTGAAGTGCCAAGGATATCTCTAATCTATTTTTTTTGGCCTGACAACTTTTTAATATATTGGCATAAAGACATTAAACTTTCAGGGCTGAAAGATGTATCACAGATCAAACCCAAACTACAAAAAATAATTAAGAATATGTTCGTATCTTATGCCATGTTTACATATTGTTAGTTCCGCCTCAATTTCTTCTCATAAAAGTATGTTTTAAATTTTTGGTTAATTTTTTCACAGCTGAAAATAAGGTTTTTGTGATTTGTGTAATTCTGGTTTAATAGTATTTTATATATTTCTTTTAATGGTTATGGTCTTTTGGCGGACAGCTCCGTCCACTTATACATTGTTTTGAGAACAACAAGAAACCGGAATGTCAACTATTTTCAGTAAACTTTGAATGGATCAGTAGTATTATTTGAAAGAAACTGAACTTGCATCTGCTCTTTTGTGAATGCCAAGTTACAAAGAACAGGAAAGTTTCACTTTGTATCATCCTTTTTTCAAACCCGCCACTCTTACCAAAACATATATTGGTAATATTATATTACCATATTCATCAATATTTGATTTGGTCTCAAGTTTTTGTAGATAGGGCATCCAGTCAGCGAATGAAAAAATTATATGTTTTGATTCCAGCTCCCTTTCTCGATTTTTTCTCACAGTATGTGTCAGGTGAAGCCACTTTGCTTCAATGTGGTGAATTTGGGATGATCTGATACATGACTTCACATCATTTCTTTGCAGTTAGGAGATTACTGAGTCAATGTTTAAGTACTTTGTGTTTAGCCAGGATGTGTATATAAGTTTAACATTCACATAGGTTCACTGTTGATAGTCACCAGAAGATATTTTAATTAAAAAATCTATTTAAAAGGATAGTCCACCATCATTTCAGATTTTCAGGACTAATATAGCTATACTCGCAAATATCATAAATAATGTAAAAATGTGTAAACCACATATTAAATAATCCAGTTAAAAGTGCTGATTAATCGTCTTTTAATGGCATGTGGGTGTCGCCATTTTGAAGCTAGACAGACTTGAATGCTGATGTCACTTGAATGTAGCATATTGACCGGAAGTCTGTAGAGGAGGTACAAAATCATGTACACAAGTGTGAGCAAAGAGTTATTCCAGAACATAACACGATTATCTTGTTATAATCCGCATCAGTCTAGAGACTGCTCATGTGACGTCGGGGCATTTCAGTTTTCTCATTCCTGCTTTTGAATCTGGCTTCCGGTGTAGCCGTAATGGCGGTCCTCCAGTAATTTGGATTATTTCCTATATCTATGATATCGGGTATATTTCGTGATTATTATTGTGGAATTTTTACTTTTCTAAGTATTACATATTTAAATTTTAAAAAATTTCTCAGGGTGAACTTCCCTTTAAATAAAGCAATCTGTGAAAAAATCTTTATTGTTTATATGTCAAAACAATGCAGCAAGGCTAATAATGATAAACTCCTCCCTAAGCTTAACAAACTTCCATCAAAGAAAAGGTCAAGTTTAAAATGTTATCCACACAACTCATAATCTAATTCATGATTGTACACCAGGATACAAGTTGAAGTTGGTGATGGAATAGCTACTGGGTCAGCAAGAAGAGCTTACAGTAGCATAGTTGAGAGTGTGTACTTCCATACTTCATGTACCCCTCAGCTTTGAATCGTGGTGACAGTCACTGGAAAAAACACTAGGAAAGTTTAATCTGCTTTGAAATGGTGTTCAGTTCATGTGGAGATATATTCATAATGTTGGTTACAGATTTTGTGCTTTATATATTTACAATATGATTATTATATACTCGCAGGTACACAATAGATGGTGAGCCCAAGTATCTAGCTGATGCTCAGGAGTTAATCCGACCAGAACGTAACACATTATCCATCAGCTTTGAAGATGTCGAAAAATATAACCAGCAACTGGCAACAACTATACTGGAGGAATATTACAGGTAAGAACGGTGGGCTGAAGAAAGAACTAGACTGTGTTATTTTATAGTTATATATCCAAACATTGTTAGATCTGTTAGCTAAGTTATTATCTACTGCGAGATCTTTGCTTGTGAAAGTTGATAATTATACACATCAGTATTCTAAAGATTTCATTATCGGCATGGTAATGTTTATTTTTTGCATCTATGCAGCCTTTTCAATTGCAGCTGACATCTGGCGCTATACGTTGTCATTTTTGCAGTCCCTCATTGCCTATTTTATTGGCAGAAAATCGGTCAGCTACTTTGGTTTGGTGGGAAACGTGTCCTAGAATGGACCAAATACTCCATTTTCCCTAACTTCTTCAGAGCCACTAACCTGCCCCCTTCCAATGGAGAAGGGCCACTACTGTGTTAGTGTGAATACCACTAACTCATGACCAGCCCAGGACCAACTCATATGATGCAAAGTTTACCTTTAAATGTATGATACTTATAAGGGTGTCACAAAATCTCATAATAATAATAATAATAATCTTGAACTCTACCTGATTCCGTAGACATCAGGAGGGCACCACCATGGTCTAACAGTAGTGTGTTGGATCACAGATCATTATTATCCATGTTCAAATCTCGGCGTAGGCATATCTGAAGGCTGTTTCATCTTTGACTTCGCTTCATTACCTTTGGAGGTCGCTTGGCCCATTTAGCCTACCGTGCACACAAAAGTGGCCATAAAACATCAATCATGAAATGATCCTAATTACTGGAGTGTGGCCATTACAACATCCAACAGAAGGGAAAGGGTCACATGTTCTGGTGTCAGGTGTCACAGGATCATCTAGCTATTCTGATCAAGTTAGGTCGTAGATACCCTGACTTAGTCATTATCGTTAACTTACCTACCCAATATACTTAATCAACCAAATACTACTAGCTGATTATATCAATTCATTGGTTTATTTACCTAAATCTGACAGTTCAGTAAACACTTCTCGTTATAACAATACAAAACAATCTTCAAAGGGAATTTCGCTAGAAAGTTTTCTTTAGTCGTTTCAGTTATATAAGAAACTGTTATGAGCAACTATACTGTAATATTCGTGGATATACTTTCATTCCAAAAATACATGACTCTTGTTTGCATTGTTATAAATAGTTAAATCAAATTGCTTGTATTAAATGATGTCAGATTTCAGGCACATCAGCTCTGTGTCTGCCCGCAAAATGGTGTCCCTTTGAACTGTATTATTTAATATGTGGTTGATTGTGTTCATATTTTGACACTTTCAGGATGTATCCTTACCTCTGTCGTGCTGTACACAATTTTGCTAAAGATCGTGGTCAGGTTCCAAGTGCAAAGGAAATTTATGTCAGTTTTACAGATGTCTCAACACGCCTGAAGTAAGTTGTAATCTGCCTTCTTACAGAGTCAGATTTATGGCAGTTCAATTATGTTTTTTAATTATAATGTTTTTTGAATAACAGAATTATGTTTCTTTTTTGGCATCCATCATTTTTCATATTGCATATTTGTAAATAGGGTACGTGATCTAACGACGGCTAGGATTGGTACGTTATTGAAGATTACAGGACAAGTTGTACGTACACATCCTGTACATCCGGAACTAGTTAGTGGGACATTCATCTGTCTCGAGTGTCACACAGTTATAAAAGATGTTGAACAACAATTTAAATACACACAGGTTTGTCTTTTGTCAGTAATTTAAAGGTAGCAGAGTTGATGGCATGTATTTGTTGATTAGATTTACACTAGGATCAGTGTTTGTCATCAACTTAATAAAGACTCGAAAAGATAAATGTATTTATTTTATACACATTTGCATATTACATTTCTTCAGATATTGCATTGTTTCATTGTATTTCATAGCCAACAATATGCCGTAATCCAGTATGTAACAACCGTAGCAAGTTTACTCTGGATGTCAACAAGTCAAAGTTTGTCGACTTTCAAAAAGTGAGAATCCAGGAGACGCAGGCTGAATTACCAAGAGGCAGTATCCCACGAAGGTACAATTATACAAATATATATTGGTAGTGACCAGATAAATCTTGTAACAGGAGAAGTGTCAAATTTGTCAGTTGATAAACTTTTCTTCAGGTAATTTTTGATTAATGATTTGAGATATTTGCAATCATATAGTCAAATATCAGGCATGTGACATTCTCATAGGAGTATAATGGGAGAATGTCTAATTGGAGAATCACTAACAAGGTCATTGGTAAAGGGTGATGTCCTTGTTTATAGATCTCGTGTAAGGAGACCGTAGTTTTGTTGAGTACAATATTTTGTGAATATTTGGTGTATCAATACATAGTTTACAAATTATATTATAGTGGGTTAGCACTTTATTTAAAAGAATATTCTCTATTTCATGATTTATTTTCAAGTCTGGACACATTGCGATGGTTAGACACTGCTATGCAAATTTCCATGTTCTTGGTTCAAATCCAGCTCACACCTGTGTTTGTTAAATTTATGTTACTAAGAAGTCTCTCTTTGGTGATGTGTTGTGATATGTAACCATTGCTGAAGCTAAACAACTGAACAAGTTGTGAAATAAATGGGCAGTTTTGTGACGTAGTAAAGTGGGTAGTTTTGTGATGTATTAAATTGGATATTTTGTGATGTATTAAAATAGATAATTTTGTGACATATTTACATTGGTAGTTTTGTGACATTACTGTGGGTAGTTTTACGATTATTGTCTATGGTATTAATTAAACTAGTTCAACGTATTATATAAAAACAACAGTTCAAAATGAACCACTGAAATTGGAAGTGTCTGTTTATTGGGTGTATTAGCCGTCACCCAATTTGGTTTCACAAGTCTTTATGCTGTCATACATTTTGTTTAATTTTTATCATATGTGCTTTTTACTCAATTAATTATTTGTTGACAGCGTTGAAGTCGTGTTGAGAGCAGAAGCAGTAGAGATGGCTCAAGCTGGTGATAAATGTGACTTTACTGGTACACTGATCGTTGTACCCGATGTTGCTGCCTTGTCATTGGCCGGTAAGATATAACAAACACTGTGTCTGCACATAATCATAAGTCAAGTAGTATAAGTTGGTGATACAGTTTTAAAATATATCCATTCTGATCCAGTGGCAAATTATTCCTGATCTATAGTAAACAGTATTATGCACGCTTGGAAGTCCTTGTACAGTGTATGATCTTAGAAAGCTAACAGGATTATTTGTTATCTATATGATAATGTTCACAAAGTCGTGTACATCTAATGTTACAACAAAGAAATATATTGTATCCACAGGCCTATACATTATCTTGGGAATCAGATGACTTGATCCATTATTGGTTGAATATATTTAGCTCTAATTAAAAATATTTTGTGGTTAATTATTAATTTTATTGTTTGAGAAATTAGATGATGTAGTATTATGGTTGGGCTCTGTCTTAAATATTGTTCTCAGTTTTCTTTGATAATAGTAGCCCAGAACTCATTGTTATGTTTTGTTATTGAAGGAGTACGTGCTGAGTCAGGTACGCGGCAAGCAGGTGGTACTCAAGGATACCAGAATGATGGTATCCAAGGTCTGAAGGCTCTCGGTGTACGAGATCTCTCGTACAAAATGGCATTTTTGGCTTGTACCGTGTCACCCTGTAACAGGAAGGTTAGTAATTAATTTATGTTAATTTTACTAATTCTTTCAAAATATTCCTTCAGTTGATAATCAGTAGTCATCATTTGTGAAATAATTATCTATATATGAAACTTTCTTAAATCCTTTGATTATTTTATTTGCTTTCATAATTCTGATCTTCAGTAGTTTTGATTAAAGAATAAGTTTGTTGGAAAATATCCAAGCGATACACTTGAACAAAACATGATGTTAACTACTTCCGTTCTGTTTCAACTATGTATTGTTAGATTTCTATGTTTTTTAATGATAATAATCGTTTATGTTTCAGTATGGAGGTCTAAACCCACACAGTGAGGAGGAGGTAACGCCGCTAACAATAAAGAAACAGATGACGGACTCCGAATGGCAGAAGGTTTATGATATGAGTCGAGATAAGAACTTGTATCATAACCTTTGTAGTAGTCTGTTTCCTACCATACATGGTTAGTCCGTGTGATGTTAGATAGTTGGTCTTATTTACATAATCACAACGGGCAACATTTTACTGCACAAACAAGTCTGATGACAACATAAAAAATCTTTGACCATGCAAAATAATGTCAACATAAGTGGTAAACATCAGGCCTGGTTTTAAAATGTTCTTGTTGCGGGTGACACGAGCCAGGTGGTGAGAAAAATGCCGGGTGGAGTATTCTCTGCTCAAAAAATAATGAAATACGGAAAAAATGTCACCAATAATTTCTGATATTTTTTTGTAATCAACCATGTGCATTATATTTATCTGTGCATGCACTCGTCTCTAATCATGTATGTAGTTATTTGATTGGCTATCCCACTAATGATCTTGTAAACATTCAGTAATATGGGGGTTCAGTTTGGCAAATTCTTTGCAACAGATAGACATCAACCCCCAGTTGCTTGCAGCAGATTACCTTCACGCCAATGCAAGTAGTATATATAGAAATACTTATTCAGTATGAAGGCCTATAGGCAATATTGTTAAATGTCGGCCAGGTGTGAGAAATTCTGCAATTTGTTTTTAATTAACTATGTGAGTTTGTTTATAACTTACATTTATCTGCGCATGCATTCATCTCTAATTGCATATGTCAGTAAATCAGTTGATAGCGCTTGCATGTTTTTCTACAACTAGTCCTACATCCATTAATCAGTGTGAGTTCCTGTGTAATCAGGTCATTTCTGGGTTTCGTGCATCTGCTGAGAATGTATCAAATTCTCCTTCATCCAATTGCTGCGACATTTAAAGAGTCGATAATCTCTGGTGACAATTTTATACAAAAAATAACTAAAAACTTTGTGCCTCATTCAGATTTGTTTTAAATGCTTGTTATCACAAAATGAGATTGATCCCCAAACGATTAAAAAAGAGGTTTCTGCTTGATCCTGTCATTTCATTACGTTCCTGGTCGATATGCACTAGGTGACCAGCTTTATGAATTAAATCTATTTTATTACTAAGATGTTGAACAGAGCACATGCTCATTTGGATGTAATGATGACATCTAATTTTTCCATTTAGGTAGTGACGAGGTTAAACGTGGCATCCTGCTCATGATGTTTGGGGGTGTTGCCAAGGTAACCACAGAAGGAACAAATCTCCGAGGAGACGTCAATATTTGTATCATTGGTGATCCAAGTACAGCTAAAAGTCAGTTCTTGAAGTAAGTCCTATCCAAACTCGGGTTTTATCGATTTTACAAATATATATCAGTATTTGTTTCAAGAAAGAAGTTGTCTGTAGATGTATGATATTTAGATTTGTCTATAATTTGCCTGTAGACATGTTGAAGAGTTCAGCCCACGAGCCATTTATACGAGTGGCAAGGCAAGTACAGCAGCGGGTTTGACAGCAGCTGTAGTAAAAGATGAAGAAACACACGAGTTTGTCATCGAAGCTGGAGCTTTGATGTTAGCAGATAATGTAAGTTTTTGTTGAGTGGGGAGGGGTATCCCAGCATACAATACCAGGGATCAGGGGACTACTAAATATATACTAGTTCCCTATATCTATACAGTAATATTGCCAGCATGTGATTCAGTCTTATGAAACACATTTTGCAAATGTTTGTTTGTAATACATTTGACACATGTTTGAGCAGTATTAATTTTTATTATTAGTTGTGTATAATCGTATTTTTTATGTGAGCAATAATGCTGTTTCCTCTTGGCACTGTTTTGGTCCACAATGTTTATAACCATTTGTGTTCCATATGGTGCCAAAAAGAAATTACATCAATTACAACATGAAGTGAATGGGAAAATGGTAGCAGCTGGTTCTATTAATTAGGCGTGTGTGCATGTGTGTACTCAGGAAGTAAGCCTAGAGTCTTTTAGGCTTGAGGCAATTCACACGGGTGACACTACTATGAAAGATTATCTGATGAACACTCCTTATAGCACAGTTACTAAGGCATTCTCCTGCAGATCTCTAAGCTGTGTGTTCAAATCTGAGTGATACCTTTGGGGTTGTTTCCCGAGGGACTCTCACTCGTCCAGAACATTTGATAGAATCTATTGCCAAACAAATTAGTGGTGAATGATAATAAGAGGCACTAATGAACGTAATAACTGATGTAATTTGGTTCAGACTGCGACTGCTAGTGGTAGCATGTTGGACCACAGATCACTACCACCCGTGTTCAAATCTTGGCATGGGCATACCTGAAGGTTGTTTCATCTTTGACTTCACTTCATTACCTTTGGGGGTCACTCGGCCCATTTAGCCTACCATGTGCATAAAGGTGGCCATAAAATATCAATCATCATCACTTTGTGAGTGTTATATTTGGGTATGACTTAGGACTTGCCGGTGACTTATGGTTAATTTTGTTGTGTGTGTGTGTACACTCTAATTTCTGCATAAGTTGTCCGTGTTTATATCATGCTGTCTGTATGTTGTTTATTTAATTAACAGAATTGTGGAGTATGAAGGAGATGACCTTGTAGATGTTCTATTTACAGGGTGTTTGTTGTATTGACGAGTTTGACAAAATGGACCCCAAAGATCAAGTTGCTATACACGAAGCAATGGAACAACAAACAATATCCATAACAAAGGCTGGAGTAAAGGTAATTAAAATGTTGTGATTTAATCAGTAATATTATTATTGAAAACTATTTATTAAATCTCTGGCGTCAAATATGTGATGATGACAAAGTTTCTTCAATTGTCATCCCAAAGTGCAAAATAACCATCATTTGGAGACGTAATAATTAGTTAGAATTGGGTTACTGAAACCATTAACTTTACAACTATACTTAACCCTAATAGTGATATAATAATAATAAGATTTGTTAATAATGTTCGTTTGTTTGTGTTGACCAGGCTACACTTAATGCAAGAACTTCCATCTTGGCTGCTGCTAATCCTATTGGTGGACGTTATGACAGGACGAAGTCATTAAAACAAAACATCCAGATGACTGCACCAATTATGTCAAGGTAAATAAATGTTCATTCTATGTGATATATAAATAATAAGGTATAATACACATATTGCTCGTAATCATCTAATGAAAATAAACCAACAAATTTAAGTATCCATAAAAATCTAAAAATAGCGAAACATTTAGGGAGAGTAAAATGTGTTTTAAAATTAGTGATTATCCTTTGTTTTTTATATTTCAATTCTGTGAGTAGTTTATTTTGTTTAAGCATACGATTGATTTTTCAGATTTGATTTATTTTTTATTCTGGTTGATGAGTGTAATGAAGTGATGGATTATGCGATTGCTCGCCGTATTGTTGATCTACACAGTCACCAGGAGGAGGCTATAGAGCGTACATACTCTCTTGAGGATATTCAGAGATACATAACATTTGCTCGCCTCTTCAAACCAAAGGTACTTGGTAGTAATTTATTATCCAGGATCAATTTGTATGTGTTACTGACTTAATTGTTGCAAAACTACTCTTTATTTGCTGAATTAATTTGACCTGAAATTTTCCCCACTCTCCTATCCATGGTCATGAGTGGGAAGTTGAAAGTTCGAATCCCAGATGTGGCAGTATAGAGTGACAGGTTTTTTCTTCCATCCAAGGAACTGACGAGCTTTTCTTTGCCAAATATACCATCTACGTCCTCATTGTATTTGTGTAAAACGTATGAGAAAAGCCCAGTGTATACATAAAGCGACACACAATGGACAAGAAAATTTAATTTTTAAAAAGCCACCATCGGTTGTCTGTTGATATTGTTGTTAATTATCTCCAGGGATGTGATACAATAGATTTTTTCGATGTTGATTTAGTTTCTGTCATCTAGTCATCTTCTTATCCACTTAATTTTAAAACTAAACGAATATTGATATTTTTTGTGGAACAATTTGTTAATTTTAGTTCTGGTAACACTAGAAACCATACCGTAGGTTTGATGATCAAATGTTTTTTGTTAATCTCCTTTTTAGAATTGAATTATTTGCCTTTTCCACAAATTATTTATAATTCAGTTATAATAGTTACTTACCTTAAAACTCATATTTATACATCCTGTCCACTCAGATATCTAAGCCTGCCAGTGACTTTATGGTTGACGAATATAAACGTCTTCGCCAACGAGACAGCAGCGGGACAGCACGGTCGGCTTGGAGAATTACAGTCAGACAGTTAGAGAGTATGATACGACTCTCTGAGGCTATGGCTCGTATGCACTGTCAGGATGAGGTAAGTGGTATAAAGCTAAAATTACGTATATGCAGTATGTGAATCCGACCAAAAAATGGAAACACACGAGTAGGATTCCATGTGTGCGGATGCGATTTGCTGACGCAGCCAAAATGGATCACTCCATGGAGCAATTTGTGTGAATGTGAACACAAATTGGAATGGTAGAATACTGAATTTTACGACCCATGCAGGGTTTCCTAAGAAAAGTAGGTCAGAAGGTGTCTGAAAATGCATGGATATTCGTTTATATGGAAGCACACTTGTTGCATATGCATTTTCATACTGCGTATAGGGAATCTTAGCTGGATTAATGACATAAATAAGATAACTAAGTGTTCCTATTGTAAAACAGTAGTTTTAATAAAAAGCTTTAAGAACAGATTCTTTTTATACCAAAAAAAAATTATAAAGCAAGGTCCATTGATGAAATAGGTTTTTCTTTTTATAGATTTACGAAAGAGAGGGTTTTTTCATAAAATCTGACATTTCCATTCACATAAACATTCTTAGATTTGTTGTACGTTATCTGTGGTTTTATATCTGATAATTGACCTTAAACACTCTATGTGTGTTTAGGTTCAGCCGAAGCACGTTAAGGAAGCTTGTCGTCTTCTGAGCAAGTCCATCATACGTATTGAACAGCCAGATATTGAGCTGGAAGAAGAGGAAGACCCGGTAGAGGAAAACATGGACACTGAAGGTATGTATCCATCTCGCGTAGAAACTTAACATTTTGTATTTTGGTGACAGCTTTAGTAATTCTGGTTAAATGTTGAGAGGAGTTTGCATTGAATATAAAGCAGAAATGAATTAACAAAACGTGTTTCCTCCCCATCTCTAGTTGAAATGTAGAAAAAATACAGACTTGTCGACGTCTGTCATAAAAAAGAAAGCACCAATATCTCTTTATAGATATTAATTAAGTCTTTAATAATCTATTATCCATCTGGTCTGCTCAAACCATAGACATAATTATGGTTTTATCTTTTGGTAATTAAAGTCATGTCTGGTACAAAATAAAGTATTGATTTGATTTGATAATCTTAGTCCATTCAGCTTGTTCCAAACAAACATGAAGCCATTTCTAAATTATACGGAATGTTGTCAATGTGGACGGCATTGTTATATATGGTTTCATTTACTGATTGAAAAAGATGCAAGAAATTACAATGTTTCATTTCGTGCTACCATTGATTAATTATGTAAGGAAAATACTATTTGTTGTCGTCTTCCAATTTGTTCCACTTT
The DNA here is from genome assembly GCA_025642065.1 of Paralvinella palmiformis. Classification (NCBI taxonomy): domain Eukaryota; kingdom Metazoa; phylum Annelida; class Polychaeta; order Terebellida; family Alvinellidae; genus Paralvinella; species Paralvinella palmiformis. The sequence goes on along the minus strand of JAODUP010000033.1, from coordinate 676,827 downwards.
TTCTCTTCAGAGAGCACACCAAGTGAGCATTTGACGAATGGTGTTAATGGGGACCAAAATGGAAAGGATACAGAAACCTTGGAGATGGAAAGGCCGAAGAAAGTTTATAAACTGTCATATGAGGATTATAAACAGATGGCTAACCTTCTTGTCCTCTACATGAGGAAAAAAGAGGAAGAGGTCATAACCGGTAAGTTGAATTTTGAATGTTTTTATTTGGATGGTTATAATGATGGAGGGTTATTATATTAGTGGTTGTTGTTACAATAGGAGACTTTGTTATACAAGTGATTGTTATTGCAGTGCATTAGTAGTGGTTGTTATATTGATGTGTTGTAGGAAACAGTGTTGTGGCAATGATTGTTGTTATCCTGGTTGTTGTTACAATAGTGATCGTTTCAATGATGATCTGTTTTATTAGATGATCTTGTTAATTGTTGTCCTATTACTGACTCGGTGTTGTTTCTAGCACGTGTTTTTGTGGGATACCCAATACCCAAAATAAAAATGCGCCCCACCTGGACCATGACACAATATTGTACTTGTTGTACGCCTTAACGGTCTCCTCATCAGGTTAGTTTTAATAATGCCATACCACTGGTATGACATTATTAGCACAAAATGTGTCGTGATAAATACCAAATATTTATCATCCGATAGTTTCCTGATCTGAAATAATTCAAAGATCGCTGCTGTAGCCATTAAAAAATATCATATTTACAAATATTTACCGAATATAAGAACTATGCTTGAAGGATGGCAGCAGATTCTTGTAGTCTGGCGATCTTGACTGGTAAACGTCCATTTTGCATTATGATGGTCACGTGACTCAAATACTCTATTCTGATTTGTTTACAGTAAATAAAAGCACATGGTCTTGTTTATATGGTGGATTTCTCTGTCCCTTTCCTGTTTATTTGTTTGATCCTTGCCAGATTGTGGACATCACTGATATTTTATTACTGGAAGAACTATGAACTGTTTATTGTTATATACTTGTATTGTGTTAGAGTGTGGATCAATAAAACCACAAACACAATTTTTGTATTTATGACACAAATTTACAATCTGATGTTCTCCATCGATTCAAGCACAGTTTTGTTCTGACTAGTAAAAAAATTATAGTTTTAATAGTTAGTAATTGTTTCTTGGGCTAGTAAGAAATTTGTTTGGGCTAGTGGATTTCTGTAGTCTTGTTTTTTCATGTTACAGATATAATTAAGTAGGTGATATGCATATATTTAAATATGCTTACACTGTAAATCTGTATGTATAAATACTTCAATTAGGATGTAAATGTCATAATTTTCAGTTATATTATGTGTATGCGTTTTTACCCTAAATGGTTTTCATGCCAAGTACCCATATTACAATAAAATCCCCCACATTTTTTAAACTTAAGTGGGAGCTTTCCCACATTGGCTAGATCCTAGAAGCAACACTGCTGACTGTTATAGTAGTAGCTGTTATGGTGATGATCACTGGTTAGTGTGGTATATATTAGTAGTGGTTGTTGTCATGAAGATAAATGTTACATTGATGGTTGACACTGTCTTCAGTCATTACTATAAAGATACTCACTATTTTAGTATTGATCCTTTATGTGACTTGTTTGATTTTAAATTATTAAAATAAACTTTGATGTCTTCCAGCCACTTGTTTATAATAATAGTACTATTTATAAAAAGGTGGACCTTGCATCAATTCACATCACTTCATCTGTAGTCTAGAGACATAAATCCCAGTGTATGAATAAAATTACTCAAAGTTGTGAAACACTCTGTAGGATTATGTAGTGAGAGAATAACATGTGTAATTTCATTGTATTATAGATGAGGATGGCGGTGTACGGTACAGTGAGCTCATTAACTGGTACTTAAAAGAAATGGAATCTGAGATCGATTCTGAAGCAGAACTCATAGAAAAGAAAGTGCTTTGTGAGAAGGTCATTTATAGATTAGTACACCACGTAAGTACATGACTGGAGTGCGAGTTGGACGCGAATGTGTATATTGAGAGAGAAACTGGTGTGCCTTTAGAAAAAGAATTTATCTCAGATTGGGCTTCGTTTGTAGATATTTATTCTGTTTCTTTCAGGATCATATCCTGATTGAGTTACAGCAGACAGGCTTGAAGAAACGGATGCAGAAAGATTCAGATACTCTGGTGAAGGAAGATGATGCTATTTTGGTGGTTCATCCAAATTATATTGTAGATGTTTGATGACATGGTTAGATATTGATTGTGTGTGTGTATGTGTGACCTTTTGTGTACTTGTTTTTCACTGATGGTAGCCTTGTTATTTCAAACATTTTTTCCTGTTTAAAACTTTTTGCCATAATTATGATTTCTTAATTACTTTAATTAATCGTCATTTACAGTTGTACTATATATTATGGCATATTTCATCCATCAATCATGGTTCCCACACCTCCAGGAAAATAAATGAATTTTCCAGGTTCTGGAAATGTCCTTGAATTTGACAAAATTGGGAAATATCCTGGAAAATATATTGCCTGTGAAGAAATCAACTTAAAATTAAAAAAAAACTGGTGATAACATATTGTGCCTATTGAAGAAAACTTCTATTGGAGAAGAAAAAGAGTACCGGTACATAGTCTTGATATCCCAAGTCAGTTAAAATTTAAATAAAAGGGGGTGGAATGGACAGCTAGAAGGGGTGAGATGGAGGCTATTCCATAAAAATGTCAATAATTGATCATATATTGGATAAATATGCTATGCCCATATCTTGATTTATTACCTTTGAATCTTATATGCTTTGTCCTGGAAAATTATGAGGGAGCTCCTGTGGTCTAACTGGTAGTCCATTGGATGACAGATCATTACCATCTGAGTGGGCATATCTAAGGATGTTAAAATAACAAAATACTGTATTCAGGATAAAAAAAGTCATGGAGAAGAATTTTCATTCTGTAGCTTATTAGTTTATAGTTGTCCACTTAAATATTGTGTGTTGATTTAGTTCTTTCGGTTCCTTTGTGAAACAGTTTGGATTTTAAATGTTCCGGAATATTATATCTATTCTCAGCCCCATAAAACATCCATTTCACACATATTACTCTTGTCAAATTGTGTTCTTGAGTAACTTGTCCACTTTGCCGAAACTAGTAGTTCTTTTCTGCCAAGATTATTTCTAAATCATTGTAGTATTACTGAATGAAACCTCCCTCGCTACTTCTATATCATTATGGTATTACTGAATGAAACTCCCCTCATAATGGCATTACTGAATGAAACTTAGCTCACTAAACTTGTATTGAGATGAGGTGATAATTTGTTCCAAAATTACTAAAGATGGCCTGCCTTAAAATGCCACATCTTTTGGTGGGGTTTAGGGTGTCATATATATATATATATATATATATATGTGTGTGTGTGTGTGTGTGTGTGGTAAATAGTTACAACTCAGGCAGTACATGTGCATATTTTATACATGTACAAATTAGATATTAGTAAATGTTTGCGTGGTTGTATCTGGACATGAAATTTTTATAAATATTAATTTTTGATATTAAAATTTATTTTAACTAGAATTATTACAACTTATTCAATTATTATGGCATGTTTTAAGGAATGTCCAGCATTCACCAACTTGGATGTAATATAAATTATTTTGTTAAACATTTAATTAGCAATGCATTTAGTGTTTAGATTTGTGTGTATGCATGTGGTTGCCCCACATCAGTTCTTGTACTTGAGTGGCTATGTTTTGTATAGTCGAGATTGAGGGATGATGTGTGTTTTAACTGCTTTATTGTGCTTTTGTGTGTAGTATGAAATGTTTACTATCAATCATGTGTGTTCATGTCCAACTTTGGAAACCCATCTATGTGTTTTGCAATTCTGTGATTTCTGTGAAGCAGTATGACTTAGTATCAAATACCTGAACAATAGAAGCTCATCTTTGTGTTGTACTAGTTCTTTTGTGTAAACACTAATATTTTTTTGTTTTTAATATAGTTGCCACATTTTTGGTCCATGAAATATTTCCCCTTGGTATTTTAAGTCCTTGAAGTGGGCATTCTGATGGCATAGTGGATAGAGAACTCTGCTCCAAACCTCCTGGAAGTGGGTTCAAATCCGACTCATGCCTGTTTGTGAAATTTGCATCCCTTGGCAGAAGCCCCTCGATGTGACGACAGTCTGGGGTGAGAATTCCCTGCGGATTAGCGGTTTCCAGCATTTTTGAAATATTTCCCCAAAAAATTAACCATAAATATAATCTCAGAATACCTTCAGGTGGCTCTAAAATTGTTCAAATTTCAAAATTTTCCAGCTTTTTCTCTTGTTCTCATCCCTGAGAGAGTCAAAGGTCAACAACTTGATGATTGTTGATGTACTGAAGTTGTTGTTGTTGTTGTTGTTCAGGTAATTGTTAATTGGTCCTATTGCTGATCATGTGAGATACCCCATAACTTGTGTTCTTTGTAGATAGTTGTACCGAGCAATGATGTAGCAGTGATTACTAGTTTATTGTCATTATTACTATCTTTATGATGAAGTCCATAAAAATAGACCAGTACAGATGTAATTATCATTTATTGATTATTGTAGTGTGTAATTGAGCGTTTGTTCTGATACGGTAAACATATAATGTAGTTGGAGCATTGTTGAATGTTGAATGTTGTATGTTGAATGTGAGTTTTGTAATCCAGTTTGTTTGTCTGGTGTTTAGTCATAGATGTATATAGATATATATAGTCTAGGTGTGTGTGTGTGTGTACGCGCGCGTGTATGCAAATTCCTGGATGTGCCATTATTTGGTCACCAGTACTTTCCAGGTTCACTGCCAGAATTGCATTTCAACAATGTACAGCGTAGATATGGGTCATGTTGTGTTTATTTGACCTGGTCTAGAAATTGGCTTGGGGTCAGTTGTTCAGTTCATAGGTTTAAATTCTAAAGCAGCATGGTCCACTTATAGCAGTTAGCCAGTTTGTGTCTAGTTTTTATTTTAGGTTTGGGAGACCAAATACTTGTGTATATATTTATAAGCACATGCTTATTTGTGCGAAGAAATTGTTCAATACTTAAAGCGGACCTATTGTGTTCATGACTCGTTATGGCATGCACTGTTTAGTCCTGGAAACGTTTTTTATGAATATCAGATATATTTTTGAGATGCATATGTGTATTCATATTCAGTGCTTTGTCAATTAATAAACATGTTATTTGAAAATATTTTTGACGGAGTTTGTGCCTTAACACAACCAGCAGCAATAACAGAGTTTTATCATTATTTAAAATAATGAGACATACTTCAATATAATGTCGGTGTGGTATTTGGTGACTTTCCCCAAACACGGACAACAGTCATAATATTAATATTTATTGTCCTTAATGGTCATGTGTAGACAAAAGTGACTACAAGAAATCATAACAGCATATTCATTTATACACTGAACCCACATATATATATATATATATATATATATGTAAAACAATAAATTATGTAGCATCATTTCCAAGCTAACAAATACGCGAAGTTACATGCCAAACATATATTTAGAATACAGTAACATTTAGAAGAAAAACATTACCAACATGATATACATAGGTATAATTTTCATTATTATAATGCGAAAGTAAACTTTAGCCTAGAAGGAGTCCTTTAGAAAGTAAATTAAAATCCCAATGTATAAATCCATTTTCCTCAGTCCTACAAACACCCCCCTAATATATATCTAAATATAAATCAAAGCTCGGTTTACAGGTAAACATTTTCAGTCAATAGGGGAAACAGTAAACTAGATGCACAAGTGGTAATGCAACTTGTGATACGCTAATTCGATAAATATGAGCCGTAACACTTTCTGGAAAGTGTAAAGACGTAAAGCCATTGACCTAAATTTCTTTCAGGTCAATATGTAAAACGTTCCAAAATAACTAGTTCTGGTTTCGCTATTAAAAATTACTACTAGCGCCATTTTCGAATGGAATAAGTTAATATTCGAAAGATGGCGCCAGTAGTTTTGAAGCTTACCCGTCGCAGAGTGTAGGGATGGTAAAAGCATTTATCAACATTAAAAGTACATGTACAGTTTGTATGCTTATGAAAATATAATATTGATGACCCCCGAACGTGAACAAAACGTACTTATATCTCATCCTTGGAATCTATACTGTATGTTTAGTTGAAGAGAATATTTGTTGACCCAAAACCAAATTTCTTATTTGCTTTTATATTATTTAGAAAGTTATTTCACTTCATATGTTATTTCGATGGCTTAGCGAATAAGTACCCGATACCTATAAGAGGTCGAAACTTTTCCAGAGATTAATTTCTCGGCTCACTACATCGTGGGTGGTTGCCTACTTTAAATGGCGCTGCCGTCTCCACTGAATCATTTAAAATAAAGGAGGACGTTAAAAACCCCTTGAGGACATAAAACACTCTGGCAGTGACCACCTTCAGGGTATTTCGGCTCCATCTTTCCCTGTGAGTGGTGGGGGAGGAGTTTCTCAACCAATCCAACATAGAGGCTGTGCTGATTAAGATTTAATCAGACATGTGGAAACAATATTTAAAGGTAAATACTATTTGCTATATAAAACAAAGCACAATTAAAGTTCCACGATTAAAATATTCAGTTACGTTAATGATCTATATGTCTGCTAATTCACCACTACGGTGGATTTGAAATTAAATAATTTTAATAAACTATTATTTGTTTTCGTATCTATGTAGATTAGTAGACGAAACTGGATGCTCAACAATCACTTCAGCAGTGTAATCCCTCGTTCTTTCGATATCAAACATTCGGCATTTATTGGTAAATAAATTGATTATTGGTTCATATCCACAAAAATGAAGAATTAGCAGACATGGATCATTAGCGTCATATATCATGGGATCCATAAATAATACTCCATCAATTATACAATAGCCACTTGAAACTACCATGAATAATGTACGATGATAATATAATGCTAAAATACACGAAAAAAAAGTTTTTAATAAATCAGAAATATAACGTGTGATTGAGAGGTACTCACGTATAGGGAGGGCTGGATTATCATATAGGCTGCAGCCGAACGGCCCTCAAGCCTAGGAGCCTGCTAAAAGATTTTAAAATTTAATATTTTTGGAAAAAATTGCATAATATTTTGCATTGCTGAATAATTAATTTAAGTAAGAATTTCAGACGGGACACTGAAAACCCAATTAAAAAACATTTACCCTTTTTGAAGGCCTTTTTGTAGATAAAGGGCCACTGTTTGAGGGCATTTATTGGAGATAAAAGGCCCCTGTTTGAAGCGTTTTATTTGAAATAAGGCTTCCCCTGTTTGAAGATCTTTATTTGAGATAAGGGGCAACATAATCTCATTAGCCATCGCCCCCAAAAAGTCATAATCCGGTCCTGCGTTTAAGGATATATAAATACAGAGTTGTCACTCTCTTGAGGATCGATATCATCTGATCTTTTTGACGGCTAGTTATTTTGTCAACTAACTTTCTAATTTTGTCAGTTTTATTGATCATTATTAATGTAATTTTACGCTGATGATTAAACAAATCTGGATATCCAGTATAAGGTAGAAAGAGCCTTTTATAATCCGGAGCTTTCCACTTTGAAAAGTTATTCAGTTCAAAATTAATGACCTAATAAGTATAAATTCAAATCACCGACCGCGTAATATTTTATAGATTATTAATCAAAGGTGATTCTAGAATAAACTGAAATAAACAAGCATGTGATAGGTTAATATATTAAAAGTCAACACTTACTTATGTTATTAATCAGTAGTAGTTGTTTGTTATTAATTATTAGGACTATTGTCGATGTTGTTTAAGTTTAGTATCAGTTTTTATTTTAACAGGGTTATCGGTCAAGGTTCTTAAATATCGTAACTGTATTACTTTTTGTAGAAACCTAATAGGTATAACATTGTATAAGGTTTGTACGAAAGTGCTTAGTCGCTATAATGAAATAAATTAGTGCTGCCCTCTAGCGAATCAAAGAGTTAAGAAATTTGCCCACCTTGTTGGTGCTGACATCTAGTGAATAAACGTGTTCAAATAAATATTAATTTTGTTTAAAATTTGTTTCTGACTAGAACAGAAATACGACTACTGCCTATTTCAGTCCGTGCATATATATATATATATATATATATATATATGGTGCATATGTGTGTGTGTTTGTGTGTGTGTTTTATATTACACACAATAAAGGTTTTCGTGATGTTTATAATTCTTACAATGGTGAATCAACGAGACGATTACAACTGCGGTGTTTATTTATCTTTCTGCCTCGTATTAAGATCTCCAACACAACACAAACCGCACAAATTTCTGGCTAACCGCTATTTTCTTTCATTCAACAAAAATTAACCAAATACCTGACTTTAAATAACCACCAAGACGACCACCTTCTTCAATACTTCGCCATTTACAAATCTTGGAAACTACCCTTATATTGAGATCATTTCCGGGGATTTCTAGCTCGTATTTAGAATAAATACATTGATAGATTATGTTTGTTTTATTGTCAATAAAACCCACCCGCGTCGGTCACGTGGTATCAGGGATAGGGAATCTTGTGATTCCCGTATACCGCATGTAACATACGGTATACAACACACCGTATAACGCATATAATACACCGTACACCGCATGTAACATAACGTATACCGCATGTAACATAACGTATACCGCATGTAACAACGGTATACCGCGTGTAACATACGGTATACCGCACTCCGTATACCGCATGTAATACACCGTACACCGCATGTAACATAACGTATACCGCATGTAACATATGGTATACAGCACACCATATACCGCATGTAACATACCGTATACCACCGACCGTATACCGCATGTAGCATACCGCACACCGCATGCCGTATTTACGACTATTACGGTACTTCACAATATGGCGGCAGTATTAATATCTAAAGTTTACTTACTAAATTTATATATATTTATACTAGATTTGGGAACGTGTCAGTTACAAGTCTGGATGTGACATCGCTGATCCAGGATACGCCATTAAAGGTATCACAACCTTGGTACTGACCTAACCATATATTATAACCAAAACTTTAATAAATCATCTACATCGTCTGTCTTTAATTAGAGAGATTGGATAAAATGTTAATTAAACAATACGACGGCAAATCCCACAAAATCCAGATATTATGGGAAACAAATGACGTCATAATATTCGATTTACATATTTTCTGGCTTCCTTATGTTATAAAAGCTCTTATGTCGAAATCATATTTACGCGCGGTTTTAAAAATCAAATGGGAAACCCCAAACAATTGAAAGTTGAACGTAAAGTCAGTTAATATGTTGGTGTTTTACAATCACTTTTGTTCACACAGTAGATTATGTCATGAGTCGAAGTAAAAGATGAAACACCCTACAGGTACTAGAGGTCTGTGTCGAACCGCGCTAAGAGTTTAGCCATGGATTTAAGTTAGATATCGTCTTCTTTCGACACATACTGTATAAACATCTACCTAATTTTGAATCACTTTGTAACTGGGCTGATGATTAGACGATGTGAAGGATGAAACACCCTCCAAACATAGCCCGGCCGCGATTTGAACTCAGGTGTTAGAGATTTGCGGACAATCGCACTACCAGTTAGGCCAAGGATGCCCCGATGGCTGACTTCGGGAGAATGGAGTCATTTTAAACAGATGACTAACAGCTATTACACAATGGTAACGTGGTACAATTTATGACCTCCACCAGAGGTCAGTGGCAGCCGTAAGAAATACATCCATCAAATGTCACGGCCAACCTGTTGCCAACCAGTTAATGATGACTAATGGTAAAAATAAATTAAAATTAACCTTAAAATCTACCGTATTAATTGAAATCTAGCTGATATTCTATATAGAGCGCCTCCCCTCTCCTCTAATCCCCCTCCTCCCTGTTGTCATACTGTCGGAGTAATTTACAGACAACAAATATTTTATATGCAATATCTAATTGACATTTGTCGTACATCTGTACTTTAATCAACCAAACGAGACCACAATCGATAGATGCATCAAACGGGCGAGAAATGTTTGTAAAATAACGCCATTAAATAATCAATTACTTGTTAATGAGATTCAAATACCCGGAAATATCAGAAGAAAACATCCCAGATAGTGCCATTGAACCTTGCACACAGTTTGCTCGCACCGTCTGAATATGATGTGCCAGGCTGCGCCATTGTATGCGGTGCTGTGCTGTTCTATGCTGTGCTGTGCTGTGCTGTGCTGTAGCATTTGTCTAAAATAAAATGTTGCTAAATTTTAACATAATCTACAAACTATGTAGAGCGCCCGCTATACAATCCATAAAAAGCAGACGCTAAGCAAATAATTGTTTTCGTGTTTAATGTAGATGGGTATGGTATGGTATGATGTGGTATGCTGTGATATTGTATGGTATGTTATGTTATGTTATGTTATGTTATGTTATGTTATGGTATGGTATGGTATGGTATGGTATGGTATGGTATGGTATGGTATGGTACAACATATGATGTTGCTGTGTTGTGTACAATGTATATTATGGGCGCCAAGTATATTAACTACCGTCAAGTGGCGACCCCTATTACCAGAGAAACAAGGTATTCTTGAAGATAAGAGTACATTTTTCATTTTAGATTTTATTATAAAATTTTGGTAAGCTAATACAGATGATATATATATATATATATATATATATATATATATATATTAAAAGATTAGGAGGTAAATATTGTTAATATAGATCAGGCAAACTCGCCTATAATTAATCATTATTCTGTTGACCAGAAATGGGTTGGCGTTGTTTTAATTTATTATTATTATTAATGCTTCAATATTTATTTAATGTTTTAAATATCAAACAGAGTTAATGTCATATGCAGTAACAATGCAGTGTAAATTATAATAGTTTACATTTACCGCACTTTTACATCGTTTGTCAATAATATATTACCTGCCATTATAGTATTGACACTAATTGATTAGCTCTTTAGATGTACAGACAATTAGCACGATGCTCAATAATCAAATAAAAACACCACCGTGACTGAATGATAACCTTTCTTCCATAAATATATTAAAATTGTGATGAGATACAATAGTTTCAGATTTAAAATTGTAATGCGAGACAATAATTTCGCACTAATATTATTCAATAAATTATTCATATTATTATTATATTTCATATGGTCTAACTGGTAGCGTGTTGGACCACAGATCACTACCACCCGCGTTCGAATCTCGGCGTGGACATGTCTGAAGGTTGTTTCATCTTTGACTTCGCCTCATTACCTTTTGAGGTCGCTCGGCCCATTTAGCCTACCATGTGCACAAAATGGCCGTAAACATCATCATCATCACATATATATATATATATACACACACGTACATACACGCAATTATTATTAAATAACAATTAATGATGTAATATTTCTCAAGCCGTTATCAATTTAATTACTGTCATCTTATATAGAACATCATGATATAATTATTATTCTCTGTTTTGTTAAACTTATAATTATAATTAATTAACCTTTGATCACAAACTAATAAGTCTATTTACATCAAACTTATAATGTTTAACATTAGGTAAGTAAGTCAATGATGTATTTAGTCTCTCCGCTGTTCATACCCGGGATATATGACCGGAAGTTGAAGACCATCATGGGAAACATCCCACAAACACTAGGATCCGTACCCGAATCTGGGGGGTTTTCAGTGTAGCCTTCTATCCACTACGCTATCGGTGTATCCCCTGTTACGTTAAGTGCGTGTGTGTGTGTGTGTGTATGTGTGTGTTTGTGTGCGTGTATTTATGTGTGTGCGTGAGAGCGTGCATGCGTGCGTGCATGCGTGCGTGCATGCATGCATACGTGCGTGCGTGAATGATTGACACCCATGTTCTCAAAATAACCGTTATATCAGACTGACCATTATCTACATAAGAAGTTTGACACTGGACTTTGTACTTTGTGTCATGACCTTTTCACTGAAGACGGGGAAGTTCTAATCCAGACAAACGATCAACATCAGACGTATATAGACGGAATAAGAAGATAGACATAAAACAATCAATATTAGCATAATACCTTTATATAAATAATATTGTCTCATCAACCTATTGTTGTCTTTGTTATCAGTTGATCCTAAGATGCCAGACTTCATATTTTGTTCTAAAACATACAAATAGGCCTATTATATTATTATAAAAATGAAAATTTATAGAAGAATAATTTCTCACTACTAAACAGCTAGGCACTGAACAACTCTTCTGATCTGGGCAATAATAATAATAATAATAATAATAATAATAATAATAATAATAATAATAATAATAATATTTTATATAACAGCTTGGTTAACTTGAGTTGTTTGCTTTATTGAGAAATATTACACCTTATCATTTTACAGTAAGGTAATAAGTAAACAAGTTCTCGTAATGAAATAGTTCACCAAACTATTTTTAAAGCCTCGTGATTTGTGTAGATACAAGAATATTATTCCGAAATATTTAGGAATTATTGATATATCACTCGCTCCTTTAGGGTGATGTTAATTGTTTTGGTGTCAGTAAGCTACAGTATAATATTTGTATATAATTATAATTGTTTAGGTTTTATTCTACAGAGTTGTTGACTGTTATAATAGCTGATTAACTGACTGTTATACTAGCTGATTGACTGACTGTTATACTAGCTGATTGACTGACTGTTATACTAGCTGATTGACTGACTGTTATACTACTTTGTTAACTGTTTGTTATACTAGCTAATTGACTGACTGTTATACTAGCTGATTGACTGACTGTTATACTAGCTGATTGAATGACTGTTATACTAGCTGATTGACTGACTGTTATACTAGTTTGTTAATTGACTGCTAAATTAGCTGATTGACTGACTGTTATACTAGCTGACTGGCTGACTGTTATACTAGCTGATTGACTGAATGTTATACTAGCTGATTGACTGACTGTTATACTAGCTTGTTAACTGACTGTTATACTAGCTTGTTAACTGACTGTTATATTAGCTGTTTGACTGACTGTTTTACTAGCTGATTGGCTGACTTTTATACTAGCTTGTTAACTGACTGTTATACTAGCTGATTGGCTGACTGTTATACTAGCTGATTGACTGAATGTTATACTAGCCGACTGACTGACTGTTATACTAACTGATTCGCTGATTAACATAAGAATATTGAGCGTTTGAATGAATTTCTTATTAATGAGCTGACTAACTTTATTTAACGTATTTCTTAGTTTGAGCAAAACTAAGAAAGACAGACAAACAGAGGAATGGATAGTTCGGTGTGTTTGTGTGTGTGTGTGTGTGTGCGCGCGCGCGCGTGTGTGTGTGTGTGTGTGTGTGTGTGTGTGTGTGTGGTGTGTACATGTGTGTGTGTGCGTGCGTATGCGCGCGGGTGCGTGTCTTACAAAGCGCCACGTACCCAACTAAGACATGACGTCACAGGCCAGAGTATAATTCTAAATCTAATTATACCAACAAATAAATATATTTTTGTCGACAAAATAAAAACATAAAGAAACATCACTGAAGATTATCAAGTAGCCATTATCTTCGCGTCTAATCTTATCTGATAATAGTCTCATCGTACGATTACATGATGACAGACGAAAAGCGAACAGTTCGCTTCTGCTCGTGGAACTAGACCGGTTAGAAATCCAGCTCAAAGACCTGCTCAAAGACCAGCACCGAGACCAGCCGGTCCAAAGGAAAGCCTTAAGACCGAAGACCGAGCCATAAGACGCGGACGAGAAGCGCCTCGTCTCTCCAGATCTCGTCTCGATCGTCCCAAATCACGCACAACTCTCGTCGTGGCGCGTGACGCTAATCATAGGGCGCCATACGAGGCCGGGGCCGGGCCAGTGATGGCGGAGTAAAAGACTGATTATTGGAGATTCTCTCGGCGACGAGATGCCAAGATCGATGGTCACTGTTTGACACATGTCAGTGCTTCATTTGTTCATCGCCATCTTTGTCCGCTCGCCCCCCACGCTTGGCCACGCCCTCCTCTCTCGCTACAGTGGCGCCCTCTTGCTGCACTGACGGTGGACGGCATGGCAGACAAAAAAAATGGTGGCTCCTTGGTCTGATTAAGTGAGGTTCGGTCGTCTGGGAACCGGAGTGAAAGGGAAAAAGGGGGAATGGCTGATTGCTGAATCGATCCTTAACAGACTCACTCACTCACTCACTCACTCACTCACTCACTCACTCACTCACTCACCACTCACTCACTCACTCACTCACTCACTCACTCACTCACTCACTCACTCACCCACTCACTCACTCACTCACTCACTCACTCACTCACTCACTCACTCACTCACTCACTCACTCACTCACTCACTCACTCACTCACTCACTCACTCACTCACTCACTCACTCACTCACTCACTCACTCACTCACTCACTCACTCACTCACTCACTCACTCACCACTCCCACCACCACTCACCACTCACTCACTCACCACCACTCACCACCACCACCACTCACTCACTCACTCACTCACTCACTCACTCACTCACTCACTCACTCACTCACTCACTCACTCACTCACTCGCTCCCTCACACTCACTCACTCACTCACTCACTCACTCACTCACTCACTCACCCGACACACACTTGTGCGACCCGATATTCAACTTAGATGAACTCGTCCCTTTCCTTCCGTCTTCTCGGGTCCAAACAAAAGCAGACGACATCGACAACTTTCGCCTTTTGCCAAACGTTTCTCCGAACGTTCAGAGAGTCGACAACAATTACAAGGAGACCGACACTCTTCTAATCGATTCACTCCAAAGAGACGCCAGACCTTTGATAGCGCGCCACAAAAGGGCAGACGATCGAGTGTCGTCTGCTCCGCTGCCAGCCATGGTCGGGAGACGTCTTTCTGGCGGGAAAGGTTCCGGCGGGAAAATGTCAGAGGAGCTGATAGAGGGCTTGGTGCGCGAAATTGGCGTCCGAACTCTGTTATTTGTCGATCTAGTTTCCTCGCTAAATTGGACTCTTCATTTTGGATAACAACAGGCTTTGGTTATGGCTTCCAGTGTGCCGAGATACTGGGGGAATATATGGCGGGAAAATGGTGGGCGAAAATAGGCCGACCGAGTATGGACATGAAATGTGATGTTCTTCTCCGAGTAGAGGGGTCGAGTTTGTGGAGCGATCGATATATGCAAGTTTAAGGGCGCTTATATATATATATATATATATATATATATATATATATATATATATATTTTATATATATATATATATATATAATATTTATCTGTCGGTCTGTCTGTCGACTCTGTACAGTAGTCGCTGGTTTGCCGATGCTCATTTCTCCACAATGACAAATGATAAGAATGATGGGTGAAGATGAGAGAGTTTTGGCCAATTTTTCTCCATTTATCTCTTCTTATTGTCATTATGTGTCTCCGTTGTCAACTCCTCTCTCCCCCCTCACACACACGCGCACACACACGCGCGCGCACGCGCACACGAACACGCACACATACGCACACACGCATACGCGCACGCACGTCAGTGCGCACACATCGGCGCACATGCACGTCCGGGCACGCGCGCATGCGCATGCGCACACGGACCGCCCAGGCCGGCGGCTCCGCGGTTCGGGTCTGTTCGGCGGCGAAATTATAAGTATTAATGTCGCGGCGACGGCGGCAAATTGGCCGAGGAAATTATCCGAAATTAGAGCGATAATGCCAGGTCGAAGATTGCCCGGCCCCTAACTACGGTAATATTACGGATAAATTCCTTACAGAGACAGGACAATTACACACTTGTCTAACTATTAGAGCAATTTTGTCGCTTCTCCGCCATCTCCTCCGTTTTCGTCGTCTGAAATCTTGATAATGATAGAAAACGTAGAGAGGCTTTCTTCCCATCTCCAACTTGATGGGTATATTTATATATCGGCCGGTCGGAGGAGGAGGAGGAGGAGAGGGGGGGAGGGGGGTAATTGGCCCCCAAATAAAAGCTTATTACGAGATCTTGGCAAATGGCTATTTCTAGCCTGTATCTCTTTGGGATGGCATCAGTTGTCGTCGGCACCGAGTTCGGACAATGTCGTCAAGTCGTCCGTGGATTAGTAATCTGGGATAGATCTGGAGATGTGTTGTGAATATGAGTTACGGGTCGCTGTTTGTGCGTATATATATATATATATATATATATATATATATATATATATATATATATATATATATTGTTTTATATATGTGTGTATTTATCATCTTACTGTGGATATCTTAAAGTGTTTATGTTATTGTTTTACGGCCGTTCTTATTTACGCCGTGGGCTAAATGGGCCGAAAGACGTCCAAAGGTGACCAGACGGAGTGAAAGATACAACATCCTTCAGTCACGGCCAAGCAGGGATTTGAATCCGGTTGCTGCATGTCTTTGTCCAAATTCGTCATCAGTTAGGCCACTGATGGGCCGCCGTCTGGATATCTTGCGGTGGGCTATCCAGGTGTAGGGATGGATTATATTTATTATCGAGTATCGGATAATATCCAGAGCCCAACCTATCGTCGACGTATTTAGACCGGACTAATGGCGGAATAAACGATGGAAAATATTGATGTGTAAGTATGTCGAAACTGGCTAAAAGGTGTTAGTGTGTTTGTGAGCGAACGAGCGGAATGGGGAGAGAACACCCCACCTCCCGCCCATACACACAAATTCACACCATCACGCACGCACATGACCACGCACAACTCTCACACACATTCTCACAAAAGCGCGCGCTTTATAAGGATATTAATTTACACAATTCTGTTATCAAAATGAAATAAATTTCCATTTAATTTCACTGTAAATTATTAATTATCCAACTCACAACTGTCATTCATATATATATATATATATATATATATATATATATATATATATAAAATATATATATATATATATATATATATATATATAATTTCAGTCAGGTATACATTAATAATATTATGCCTGATTAATAACAATATAGCCTAAAGGTCAAAACAAACATTTAGTTAAGAGAGAGAATGAGCGACATATTGACAAAATGAACTTCAATTAGCATAATTTGAATACTGTGTCAGTTCATTAATCAGTGGCCGTTCATATTCCCAAGGCATAATGTAGAACGTCGTAGAGTGTTGTTTGTGTTCCATCTGGCTATGTGTACGCATGCATGTGTGTGTGGGTTTGCGTGCGTGCGAGTGCGTGCATGCGCGCGTGTAATATAGATGCATAGATATATAACCAGATAAGTAGATGGATAGACAGACAGATAGATAGACATACCGATAGATAGATAGATAGGTAGGTAGGTAGATAGATAGCTAGATAGATAGCTAGATAGATAGATAGATAGATAGATAGATAGATAGATAGATAGATAGATAGATAAATAGATAGATAGATAGATAGATAGATTGATTGATTGATTAAAATGTGTGTGTGTGTTATATATATATATATATATATATATATATATATATATATATATATATATATATATATATATTATGAAGACAGAGGGAGGGAGATTGATGTTTTACGGCCACTTTTGTGCACGGGGTAGGTTAAATGGGCCGAGCAACCTCCAAAATGAAGCAAAGTCAAAGATGAAACACCCTTCAGATATGTCCATGCCGATATTCGAACTCGGATGGTAGTGATATGTGATCCAACGAAAGAGTGAGAGAAAGAGAAAGAGTGAGAGAGAGAGAGAGAGAGAGAGAGAGAATGAGAGAGAGAAAGCGCGAGAGAGAATTACTATGTGTGTACATAGTTTAGTTTGTGTGCGTGTGTACGTGCGTGTGTGTGTGTGAGTGCGTGTGGTTGTGGGTGTGTGCCTTCCGGTATGCTTTAGAAGCGTGTCACAAACAATGGCACAAACAATGACGAATCGTCAATAGAACCTATAGACAATTCATCAGGAAATTTAGAACAGAAAACAGAGGGGCCCTCATATGCGTAATTTCCGCTGAGTGCGCGCGAGTCCACGCCAAAGATAGGACGTATGACTTTTATCATTCCAACTTACTGCCACTAAACTATAAAACATTTTCACCAAAATATTTCCTCACTCTAGCGACCTCAAACTCCCTCCCCACCGAGAAATATATTCCCACATATCGCTATACCAACACCCCCCTCCAGATACACGAATACTTCATCCAGCGTATCGAGACCGCCATTTTCTCTTGATACGCTCCTGCTCTGACGTACTTCCGCTCCGCCATACTTCCACATCCGGGTACTGGGCGAACCGTTAATGGACGGGCCCTCATTCCGTGTAATTACGGCGGCCCTCAGCCTCCATCCGCCAGCACTCACGGCCGACTCACGACCGAACTCACGACCGAACTCACACTGGAACCATATTTTTGGGGCCGAGCAATTACGACGCCATCTTGCAATAGCTTCGGCGACGCTAGAAAATTACACTTAATGAATTTCCGGCCATAATTCGATGGAAAATAGCCGGATAATCGGTGAGGGTAATTTTCTCTTCGTCGAGATTCAGCCATCCTGGTCGAGAGTATTCCGGATACGAGCGCCGAGATAGAGATAGAGCCAGAGATAGATGGATGGATGGGGGCAGGAAGATGGAGAGAGAGATATATATAATCGCGCTTTATGTCGGTTCGAGTGCCGGCGGCTCGGTGGCTGAGAGAGAGAGAGAGGGGGGGGGGGAGCTCCTCAGATCCGGGGTCATCCGGGCACACAGGTCACTGGAAGCTTTGATGGCGAATATGATTAAGCTCTGTTATTATTTGTATACATACTCCTGTAATTTCGGCCACCACCCGGGTTACGCCCTATAGCGCTGGTTGGTGGTTGCCTTTGAGAACCACCCAAACACCCACCACTGTATACCAAACAGCTTCCAATCGCTCCCCCCCTCACCGCATCCCCCTTTCTCGGGACCCGAACCTTCGTATTAGTGCTACCGCTTTCGGCCATTTTCGGCAGTCTCCGTATAAGACTTGTTGGTTCCATATAAGACGACTGGCGTTGGTTCTGCGAGCTCTCTCTCTCTCCGACTCGACAGGGATCTCTCTCCGGCTACCGGCAATCACCCTCAATCATCAGCCAATCATCCCTCAATCATCCGGCAATCATCTTTCATTAAGACGGTTCGCACCTTTTAAGCGCGACACGTTCGCGCCGCTCGACGTAATTCCCTCGTGTCGCTGTTTAGTATCGCCCGGGAAGACCAACATGGCGTCGGACGCCTCATACCCGTCTCTCTTTGTTGTTCCCGGGATTTTCGCCGAAAGGCCGCCGGCAGGTGGCGTGATTTATAGCGAATTATAGCGCAGACAGTAATATCTGTGGATAAATCGCTCTTATCCACTTATAATTTCGTCTCCTCAAGAGTAGAAATTAAAATAAACGTGATGCATACAGGGTTCTTCTAATATTGCCCACGTATATTTATTATATGATATTATATACAATGGTCACATACATCAGTATAAGCTATATTTTCCCCACTGAAATCTAGGATTCCGAACCCGCTAACCTGATGCCCACTAACTTTACCAACTGAGCTAAACTGTCTTTGTATATACACAAAATGGACTTCTATCCAGGGCAAATAATTTTTTTTATCTGCCACAAAATTATTGTCTAAATATACCTAAATACGCTTCCACCTATTAAATAATGCATGGTGTATGTGCGTGTATGTGTGTGTACATATGTGTGCACCCGCATATAAATAAATAAATAAATATATATATATATATATATATATATATATATATATATATATATATACTATTCATAGAT
The DNA here is from genome assembly GCA_025642065.1 of Paralvinella palmiformis. NCBI lineage: Eukaryota > Metazoa > Annelida > Polychaeta > Terebellida > Alvinellidae > Paralvinella > Paralvinella palmiformis. The sequence goes on along the minus strand of JAODUP010000033.1, from coordinate 657,006 downwards.
GTAAAACATCATTAAAAATATGTTAATATATATATGACGTAATAAAAAGAATCACAGATTTCTAAGATAGGCAGAAAAATAAAAAGCAAAACATAAAGAAAACAAAAAAACAAATATTATTAACTGTTAAAACAATATATATATATATATATATATATATATATATATATATATTGTGTGTGTGTGTGTGTGTGTGTGTGTGTGTGTGTGTGTGTGTGTGTGTGTGTGTGTGTGCGTGTGCGTGTGTGCGCGAGCGCGCACACATAGAATAACAAAAATACAAACACATATTTATCAACACAAAAACTATATATTTTTAATGTTTTTATTTAGTATTAAATTATTAATTAATTCGTTAATTAATTATCAATATCTTAGTTTATTTCATTTAATTATCCCGAAAATAATTTAGTTGTAGAGGAATTTATTTCAGATCGTGTATTATCGTATGGGTGCGGATTTGTGTACGTATGCGTGTGTGAGCTCGTGCCGTGCGGCTTGCGTGTATATGTACGTGAGGTACGGTATTAGAGTATGTCGGTGTTTAATGAAAGCCGAACCCAAATCACCGTCTACGGCGACAACAAAACATTATAACCAAACTTCAGATGGGCGATAATAAGTGACTATCAGGACCAGACGCCGCGTCCCGCCTCCCGGTTCCGACTCTAACACCCGCCCAACGAACTACCCAACCAGACACCCAACTAGACACTCGCATGCTAACACCCGACACAAATCTCGAAGAAAAACTTCCAAACGCGAGAGAGCTTCCCAGGGCCACGTCGTCGGCCAGACACGCGAATCGGTCATTTAAAGGTGTCGAACAGAATCGAAATGCGTCAGAAAGGCCACCAGAACCGAACCGGGAACCCCCCCTCCCGAAAACAGCCACCCACACATCAGAGAGCCGGGTCGGCGGCCCCTTTAAACCCCCGCGTGTACAAAAACGAGCTGAGAAAATACGCAACTCTCCACATAATTACGAAGCTAGCTCGACCTCTCCTTCACGATATTGAGACATTTCAATTATGGCGACGCTTACAATATCGTCTGCTCGCCTCTTTCCGAGGGCCCGATATTTGCCCGACGTATAAATGATAGGTTTGGCTCTGTTCTCTTACAAATGGCGCTTTTGTATGTCGGTGGTTTATTTAAGCTAAAAATTACCGACGTTGGCTAGTTATTTAAGTGATTTTCAACGCGGTACATTGTCCCAAAGATTCGTGGTTGAGGCGGGGAGCCGTGCGAGGCGTAACTGAGCCGATGTTTGGGATTTCGTGTTTTTATTTATATTTTTAGAAAGTAGCGGTCAGCGTGAATATCGTCATCGCGCATGTGATACGGCTAGTAATGATGCAATATTCGTGAGAAATATCTCCAGACAAAACGACACAAATATAAGAAAAATGGCGGGGAAATTTCGGCCGATTCCGTACGAAACTAACCGCTAATGATGAGTTGGAATTAAACAAAGAACTCCAAACGACAAGCCGAAAATGTCATTAATCGGCAAGAAATCACGCCCATAAAATGGCGATTTGTTCTGTGTTCATTCATCGATAAGCGAATCGGATTCGAAACGGAGTTAGTGGCGCTTCTAAGAAAGGATTCGTTCTACGCGTTAACACTGGAGGACATGGTAATCATTCGAAACTAAGGTTCAATGTACCGTGAACGCTAACTATTAACTGAGTCGGTCGCTTGGGGGCAGATCATTGCCCTGTGGGAACTCCTTAACAAAGTTATCTCGGCTACTGTAGGTCTTTGTGAGCTATATCGTGAGCGCTTGTGGGGTTATTTGAGATTTGCCTGAGCTAGTCTAGAAGATGGTGTGAGATTTTGTATCGGCTTACATTGACATCCGTGAGATTCTGTGAGCATGTTTAAGTGACCATGGACTTTCCTGTGCTCATAGACAGTGTTTTACCTTCGATGAAAATATATTTGGGTTATTAATTGACTTCTATAAGCGCGTTTTTTGCTACAGTCAGCTGATATGAGCTTACATGAGATTTTCAGCGATCCATACGAATTCCATGTGTTCGAACCAGCTTCTCTAAACTGTTTTCAGCATCTGCGAGGTTATTTCGGCTTATGCTAACTTTTCGTTAACTTTTCAATATTCCCCTGTTGGTTCCTATGAACCTCGATCAGCCGATGTGAGGAGTGGTGAGCAGTAACGAACCGGAGTGAGCTCCAGGTGAGTTCCTGTGTATTACTGGGTGAGTTGGTTCCGAGCCCCGGCCGATAGAGGTCAGCACCTACCATCATCACAGACCGGTCGTCTGCCGCGGCTCGCCATAAACTATAATTTACTCTCAATATTCCCTCAAAAGGTCAGTGTCTCCGGACTCTATCGATGAACAATAGGACGCCATTTTATCCTTTGTTTGACCTTGCCTCCGACCAGATACGATACGACACCGGCGGGGGGGGGGTTCAGTGTCCCAGTATGGGGCTGGCCGGAGTCGGGCACATATGTCACACTCTGGGCGAGGTCTTTTGTGTTCGTCGTAGGAGTGAGTCAGGGAGTCGACGAGTGAGTGGGTGAGTGAGTGAGTGAGGAGGTATGGCTCTTATAGCACAGATTCCGAGGGCTGCTAAAAAGGGTACGACCTAACCCCACCCACCCTCTATATATCTCCTAGGCTTACCAGTCTGTCTATCTCAGTCTATCTTAGTCTATCTCTAGTCTATTTCTCAGTAGGTCTATAAGAGAGCTTTGTAAGCCGGTTGGCGTACCGTACAATTACCTACAGACCGACAGACAGACACACCACTGGCTGTGATGGATCACCGAAGTTGGCAAACCAGTAATTTTCTCCACATAACCCATCTGTCCCTGGCTAGGGGGGGATGGTTGGTAGGGGGGTGGGAGTGATGCTGGCGTTGGGATGGGGGGGCTGTAGAACCCCCCCCCACCACCACCTCAACCACCACCCGGCATAACCGCCCAACGTACCCCTTCGAGGTATGCATCCTCTACACACGCACACGCCTGTGCGTGCGCTCCCCCACACACCTACAAAGACGGAGAAAGATGGGGGATGTGAAGAAGTGAGTGAGTGAGTCAGTCAGTGAGTCAGTCAGTCAGTCAGTCAGTCAGTCAGTCAGTCAGTCAGTAAGTGAGCGATATCCTTCAGATACACATACACACGCACACGCACCCACGCATGCTCACATGCATGCATGCACGCACGCACACATACACACGCGCGCGCGCGCATACACACGCGCGCACGCGCGCAGAAGAGAGAGAGATAGGGAGGTGACCATAATAAGGAAAATGTCGCACTACACCGGTCGGTGGCATCCTGCCGCGGCGTCACCGGGCCACATCATGACGTCATGCCGCGCATGCGTCGATTGGCGTTTGATTTATGCTTGGTCAGCGATTATTACCGGGGTCAAAGTCCATAGAAACGACTCTATGGGGTCATCGGGAGTCAAAGGTTAGCTAGCGGGAGAAAATCTCACCCTTGACAGACCTGGATGTGTTGTGTTATTAAAACACACCTCAACGACCAAGGTGGCATAACGGTTAACGCCCAACGTGACGTTATATTATTATAATATGACGTATCACGTTCTTATTGGTCGATTTGTAACCAATCCAAGCTTTAAAAATAATAATATCTGATAATCTTCATGTCATATTACTGTTTGGGTTTTCTGATAGTGCAGTAGATAAAGTGTTGCACAGCAAACCTCAAGGATGTGGGTTCGAATGACTTATACCTGTGTTTGTTGGCTGTTTCCTTAAGGAGTCGTACCTCGGTCATATGTTCTAGGTGTGTGCGTGCGTGCGTGCGTGCGTGTGTGTGTGCGTGTGCGTGTGTGATTGCGTAAGTGTGTGTGTTTTGAGTTATTTAGCCTCGGCGATGGCCTTAGTTGGATTCAAACCCATAACCTGAACATTTATAGCGGAGTGCTCTAACAAACTCCGCTATCGGAGCACGTTCTCTCACTGACTGACTGACTGACTGACTAACTGACTGACTGACTGACTGACTCACTCACTCACTCACTCACTCACTCACTCACTCACTATTAATGTTCAAATAACCGGACCTGTGTATGGACCATCCTTTGGATCCAGTACACAACCAGAACTATATCTGGAATGAACTTGCTCAGGAATGAATGAATCAAATTTTTTTTTGACATCGATGAATTGATTAAATGTTGATAACAGATTGATAACGGATTGATACTGGCTCCGTTAATAAGAAGTTAGATTTGTAAGATGAAATATTTAAGGTAAAAGTTTAATTTTATTATTATTATTATTATTATTATTATTATTATTAACAAAATAAAATTGTCACCTGATAATCATCACTCTCTCCCCACAACGTACCCACATCCTACTAAATTTCAAGGCTTCCCACAATCGTCTTTATAGTCCCATATGGAATTAACAACTCCACGTCGGATCTATGATTCCCACAATTTCTCCACCCACCGACAGGTTCGTTATACTGGCATCTTGCCAATGTCCCCACAAATTTTGTTTATCTAGCATTGACCTGTACGTGAAACAGTTCCAGCATCCCTTGGTTGTGCCCCACATTTACTCTGGCTACTATGTTTGTCTTCGGCAACCTTCCTACAATATAATACCCATCACCCCACTAGTCCCACACCTATTCTTTATTCCCACACTCTTCATATCATCCATTGATTCCCACATCAATTTATTCTAATAATTTAGCTATCACACTATCGTTTTCTGGTCTGTTTTTTTCCCGCAGCATCTCCAACTGTCTCCACACCAAAATCCCCACAAAACAATGTTCCCACATTCCATCCCACTCTCCTAAAAATCACTATCCCCACATCTCTACACCGGAGATGCTGTGACTCTTCCCACAACTTTCCAAACAACAGTTGTCTATTTCGAGCCGCCCCACATATTATCATACTCCCTCTAAATAGTAAAGTTTCCCACATACTGTTACTTAAAATTAGAAATACTCCCTCAGCTGTCCTCATTGTCCATCATCGCGTCTAATAATAAATTTAAAAAAACATAAAAGGTTTATTTTTTAATATATATATATATATATATATATATATATATGTGTGTGTGTGCGTGTGCGTGTGTGTATTATATATATATATATATATATATATATATATATATATATATATATATATATATATATATATATATATATAATATGGCAAAACATACTGGTATAAACCTACCCCTGGAGAGAGTGATAATATAATATTAATTAAACGTGTTCAACAGTATTTCGTGTTTAGAGATAATTAATTACACAAACACACGAAACACGCGTGTTGGATAACAAAATTAATAATATCGTATTTAATCTCTCTAAGAGAAATCCATGCAATTTAGAGATTAATATATTACAATATTATATCAAGTCAACAATATTGAAAATTTTTATTTTAAGTGATGCGTCAATAAAAAAATATTATTTTATATTGAATAAATGATAATATTGACTGTGATGAGTCGATAAAATATGCAGTTAATACACTGAGCCATATTATACATTATATTTATAGAAGACAATCTGATAATATGGTAAAAGTATTTATATAGGTGTAACATGCGGCCCGGTTTTAAATAGGTATAATATGGCAGGGGAGGTGGGGTCTATTATACTCAGCCAATATTGCCGGGAGGGAGGGGGGGGGGTTATTTTTTATAATGGGGTAAGATTATACCTTTACAGGATGTAGGATATTGTCTTCTATACCCGCTGCCCTGGATGAGTTGTCCCCACAACTGATCGAGCTAGCCCCACATAATCAACTGATTGACTCCAGAAACCCACCCCGACTGATTGCGACCACACCTCCTCGGACCGATCCGACCCCCAGGGGTACATATAACCCCCCCCCCCAACCTCCCCCCACACAACCAGCAATCTCCAGTATATATCATTTGTCTCAGTATTAAGTTTACGTGTTATATGTGGGGAGATAATTATTACTTGTCCCTTCTCTATCTAATAACACTCTGTGTTATTACCTGTGTCATCCCGAGTTAGGAGTGTCCTGTGTGTCTCCTGTGTGTCTGTGTGGGAGGGGGATGTCCTGTCCGGGGTGTCCTCCCTGTCTGTGTGTGTCTGTGTGTGTCTGGTGGGGGGTATATCTCCCGTGTACCGTCGATCGTATATTACAATGTCCAGAGTCAAAACACACACACACGCGCGCGCGCGGAGAGAGAGAAACAAGTAAATTACTAAATGTCATGTTGGGGTGATGCGAAACAGACCTGACATAGGTAGCCATATTGACACCACGACTGTCTCCGACTGTCGATCGCCGACAACTGATAATTGGCAAGAAATCAGAATAAAGGTGTGTAATCAGACGACAACCGCGGTTGGCCATCTTTATTCCCCGACTGACGGACGAGTTGGGGGCCTCCTCCACCACGTTTAATTCGAAGACCCCCAATTATCGCCCGGGTTATTCGACCCTCGGCAGAAGCGCCAACAAAAATCGCCGGCCAATGTTTACATTGCTATTCGCCCGCTAACCGATTATTATCCGGGACTAAGTTGTTGGCCATAAAGGCCCGCTATTTAATGGAATCGCCATTTTCTAGCCCCGGTGTATTGTCGTTATTGTGATTGTCGTAAAAGACGTGTCCTATTCCAGCCGTGTTGAGGTGGGGGTGGGGGGGGGGGCCTGCCATGACAGCTCGGTGACGCCTGTCTATTTACTGTCCTCTGTCAGAAAACAGCTAGTTAGAAAATTACAAGTTAGTCTCTTGTCTGCGAGAGTATAAATTACTCTAGTCAACAATTTGTTTGAGTTTGATTTTTTTGGTGGTGGTGGGGGGAGATAGGTTTTCTCTTTAGTGAAAACGAAATCGTTTGTTCGTTGTCAGAGACAGAGAGGTAGAGATAGAGAGATAGATAGATAGATAGATAGATAGATAGAAAATAGTCTGATGAATATATATATATATATATATTTTATATATATATATATATATATATATATATATATAGAGAGAGAGAGAGAGAGAGAGAGAGAGAGAGAGAGAGAGAGAGAGAGAGAGAGGGTGAGAGTAAAAGAGAGAGAACAAGTTAGAACAATGATTGGTATTTTTCTAGTGTTATTTACTGACTTTTTGTTGTTTTTTAAAAATAATTTTCTTCTCGAAAACAATAACACTTTTGACAAGATAACAATGATGAGATAATTAAGAGAATAGTCATTATTACCAGGAAATAGGACGAAAAAATGGCGTCGTCACACTCCCTCTGTATTACACACACACACACACACACACACACACACACACACACACACACACACCCGCGCGCGCACACATGCACACACACACACATACACACACACATATGCGCGTGCACGCCCACACAAACTATTTAAGAATTAAATTAACAAAGTAACTGGATATATTGTTTTGTCGTCCCGTAGAACTACCACAAACATGACAACTAGGACGGGTCACTATATCTCTAGGACACGCCTGTATCAATAAATAATTAAATTAATTAAATAAAATAAAAAATGAAATAAATTTGAAAAAATTTAAAAATGATATACGTTCGTATGTATCGATATTTATGTATAATAACGCTTTATCAAACCAGTTCTAATCTAAATGTGATAATTGACTACAAGATGTTGAGGTGGAATTTACTGGAGAAATTATATCAAAATATAAAACATAAATTATATGAATATTAAATGTTACGTTCTATAACATAACATTGAAGTGATAAATGATGATTTAAAAAGATAATGTTATAAACTGTTTTTTTTTAAAGATTCTAACGCAACCATCACACTCAGAGAAATATAAAAATTGTCTCCAATAGGTAATTTGTATTGATTTTGAATACTGGAATTAATTTTTACCAACATCGATAAATGCAAATTAGCCATATACGGAAATAGGAACTTGTTTACGTAACCTATAAAATAGTGTAAACAAATGAAAACAAGTGTAAAAGATCAATAATCCCATTTATTGTAAATTGATACGATAAACGTAAAATCGAAGCCAAAAATAAGGCAATATGTCTGACTAATTGATAAATATTGACACAAATAACATACAATTATCTCTGGAAAGGAATTCAAATGCCTCATGGGAAAATCCAAACCTCTGACCTCTAGGTGTCATTGTGTGACCTCACAACCCCCCCCCCCGTTCTTGTCGAGAGATGGCTAAATTTGATCCCAATTATCACCGCGAAGTTTTCATGCTGTAACAATCCACTATACTGCCCATTTCGTTCGGTCGCCGCGGTGACGCCAACAAAAGCGGCGCGCCTGCGCGCTGTATGACGTCACGCGTGACGTCATTTTGAGCGAATTAGCTCGTCGACGATTGGTCAATATGTCGAGAACCGGCCTTTGGTAAATAAGGCTTCTTTTTTTTTTGGGGGGGGGGGGGTTATCTCAATATGACGAGTCGTAGCAGTTTGTGTGTTTCTAAAAAACGAGAAATATTCTCAGGTGGGTCACTCAATCAAACACCCAAACACCCAACCACCCACTTAACTCTCTAGAAAACTGATGACGTAGGGGGTCTATGGTGCTATATAGACGCTTTAAACCTGCTGATCGTTTTTGAGGGGGGATTAATCCCCCGCCCATCTACGCCCATGATCGGAACAGTCACTGAATCACTCACTCACTTATTCGTCAAACACCCCACCCTCATTCCACCCAATCACGGCCACCCAAAATTTCCAACATTCAGCGCGACAGAAGGGTGGCGGAATGGCGGAAATTTTAAATCTATAATTTGCTGCCGACAAGAATGGCTTGTCATGATAAATGATTGTCAGATGACAGAATTGTGGGGATAGAAGCGGAAGATTTGTCGACAAGATGTCAACAAAGATTATAATAACGAGACTTGATGACATTATACCCTGATGTTGACAATACCGACAGACCGTGGGTGATGGGGGTAAGGTTGGGGGGTACTGTTAGGGGATTGGTACTGATTTTACAATATTTGGAGAGAAATCTGGGATGTGTTAACCAGCTTTATATTTTATATCACAGTTGATGTCTCTCTCTCTCTCTCTCTCTCTCTCTCTCTCTCTCTCTCTCTCTCTCTCTCTCTCTCTCTCTCTCTCCACACACACACACACACACCCGCGAGCGGGTGCGCGTGTGTACTTGTGTGCGTAAATGAATTGTTTTTTTTTCAAGGTCAGGTTAATTAACTATAATAGGTATACCAGCCTTTTTAGACTTAATAAAGTGTTATATATTACAATAAAATATCCCCTCATTGTCCGCAAGAAGGAGACAATTACTTAATACCATTAGGTGTTAAGTAATTAATACCTTTAGGTATCATATAATTAATACATTCATTAACTACTCTTGATATTAATGTTAGTTATTAAACCTCTAGAGATATTATTGATATAATAATAGATATTATACTCATCCCAGTTAATGATGATAAATTAATGATCTTCTCTTTAATAATTAAAATTAGTAGAGCTTAACTGTAAATAATAAACTGTACATTAACTATAAAGTCGGTCAGTTAGTGTATATATATATATATATATATATATATATATATATATATATATATATATAATGAAGTGTCACTTTGTATGTGTATGTGTGTGTGTGTATGTGTGTGTGTGTGTGTGTGTGTATGTGTGTGTGCATTTGTGCGTGTGTGTGTGTGTCTTTGTGTGTGCGTGTACATGCATAAATGTGGGCGTGCATAAAACAGAGTTTGCACATACAAGTAAAACTATTTCACACATTTACGATGTTGCAATGATGGTGATGATGTTGTTGCGGCTGATGATGATGATGATGATGATGATGATGATGATAATAATAATAATAATAATAATAATAATAATAATAATAATAATAATAATAATAATGGATAAATACAAACATAGATAACTAAGAAAATAGTAATAAAAAATTTGATATTAGAAATATATTAATTATGAATATCCTTTCACGATTAGTCAAATACTATATTAATGATAAATACTAAATACGATACTAATAACAAAGGTATTATTATACATCGCTGTCAATCTCTCTCTCTCTCTCTCTCTCTCTCTCTCTCTCTCTCTCTCTCTCTCTCTCTCTCTCTGTGTGTGTGTGTGTGTGTGTGTGTGTGTGTGTGTGGTGTGGTGTGTGTGTGTGTGTGTGTGTGTGTGTGTGTGTGTATGTGTGTGTGTGTACATTATGTCCATAAGGTGTGATTTCCCACAGGGTGGTACCCACGGGGTGTGGTGTCCCTGGGTGATCACCTGGGCTGGGAGGGGCCGATCGTGTCATATCAGTGATGGGTAATCATCATCCACACCTTGTACACCCCCGGGGAGGGGTCAGATGTTAGGGGCGGGGTAGGGGATGTGTCAAAATGATCTGTTTCTCAATCGATTGAGGGGTTTTCTCTGAATATCTTTGCCAATCTCAACTTTGTCTCCAAAATCAAGATATAAATACGACGCCATTTGCATTTTGTACGATAACAACATCCGGGCTTCGTGCCAACAATACAAAGGATAAATAATTTGTCGTAATATCATGCATCCTAATGTCCTCAATCGTAACATCCTCATGTTCTCACATCCTATAACATCATGGACTGTTCCTATCGCAACATCTTTTACTTCTCACACATCACACGTATCATCGTATACTGAAATATGCAGACATCATAACATCATAACATCCTCACACTGCTAGCGTATAATATCCCAAAACATCCCAATAACATCCCATCCCTACATCATTATGTCGTATTTTGTTCAGTAGGCGTTGCGATGGCCCAGTGATTAGCGTCCTGCACTTTAAACTTGGAGATTAGGGTTCCAATCCGACACATTCACTCTAGTCAACATCCCATTCTGCTGAGTCAGCAAAAATTGCCCATCTTAATGAGGTCTACGAAATGACCACGTGACGCCGAAGCACCTTCGACGTGACGACAATACGTCATCCGAAACCGATTCCTATAAACCACGTGATGACCTTAACCCAGATAAAAAAAGGCGTGATATTTACGAGCGAAAAATGCACGAAGGAAGGAATCCATTATATTCGAGAATTAATAATTGTAAATATTTCTTCAGAAAATGGAATATGATACCATAAGTTGGTTATCTGATAGCCGAGGGGGTGGTGTTAATTTGGTCGGAGATCGATGTCATAGGGCTGCCATTGGTTAATTAATTTCATTCGTTAGCTTGACCTTTGACCCCAGATCGATCCAGTTTGCTGATTTCGTATTCCGCTCGCGCCACTTGTCGCCGCCATCTTGGTTCGGCGACGAACGATTTATGGCCATTTTACGACAACGAACGTCATAGCTCAGGCCTGCCGCCAGTCGGTGGGCGATGATATGGACAATATCGGGCATCATCGCTCAATATCGGTCATGTCACGTGGACCGGAGCACTTCCGGTGACGTCACGGCCGTAACTAGGTATTATCCTCGTGGAAGAACGACGCCGCTCCCGGAGTCGGCGGCGACCGGAAGTGACGCTGAATTCATCCTAATTAGGCCTTCAAGCACCAGAGGTCGCCGCTTCTGGAGTGCCGACGTGGCGCCCTCTGGAGGACAATGTCATAACGAGGTCCCTGCTTTCAACCATTACCGATGGAGTATTGGTCGGTGGGAGGAGTATCTACTCTCCGTATACTCCTCCCACCGATCAGTCTTTACTCCTACCCTCGCATCTTCCGCCCCCGCAAATGCATCATCTTCGAAATCCCCGCAATTTCCCCATACATCGTCACATCGAAAATATCTTCATGTACAATACATCCTCACTTATTCTACTTTTCACATCCTCGTATATCCTCATCTTCACAGCCTAACATAGTCACATATCCTCATTTAAGCATGCTAATAAGTTCGTATATCCCCATTTTCGTACCCTTTCGTCCTCACACATCCTCATTAATACATCTTATCATTCTCATTCTCCCGCATATATTCACTCTATTATATTACACGCCTTAGATTGTCGTGTTTCCTCATTTTGGCCATAAATCCCTCAAGACCAGCACGTACTTACGTACTCAGGGACTCACATACTCGTACTATTACATGCACACGCCCTAGAACATGTCAAACCTTCACATTATAAAATTCTAGCATCCTCTCGATCAACCCATATCCTCACATCGTCACATTATCATAATCACACATACCAACATCTTCCCATAATAACGCCCTTATATCCTCTCATCTTCTTATATATCTTCATACGCTAACAGCACTACATCATCACATCCTCACATCCTAACATCTTCACAAACTCACACTTCAATATCCTCACAGCCTCATACATCCTAACATCCTTTTAGGGGCGCCTCCATGGTCTAGCGGTAGCGTGTTGGACTACAGATCACTATCATTCGAGTTCGAATCTCGGCGTGGGCATATCCGAAGGGTGTTTCATCTTTGACTTTGCTTCATTACCTTTGGAGGTCGCTCGGCCCATTTAGCCTACCATATGCACAAAAGTGGCCGTAAAACATCAATCATCATCATCATCCTTATATGACTGCACGGCGCTGTCCTCACACTCTGACGTCCTCACGCCCTATCATCCTTACATCCTCACTCCACGTCACACTGATCAGCCTCATTGTGAGTAGCCTTCCGGTTAAGCGTCCTTCACCTTGCCGCCGTTCAGAGCGTGGACCTGACAGCAGAGGGCGCCACAAATCGACCTAATTCGTAACGACTTCGATTGATCCTGAAGGCGACAATCGGCCAATCAATAGCCAGCTAATTATCTGGGTCATTAATAGCCAATTAGCCCTGTTTACAGCTCCACGTGACTGTCACATGACAGTCACATGTTACCAAAACCTGCTCCATATGCTCGGATAGTTTGATCTGCGGTCACCAGGAGCCGCTTAACCCAATCGTATTATTTTTAGATTAATTTCCACTTTTGGCACAAGATGGCGTCGGAGCCTTCGCTTTGTCAGTGGCCGGCTTAGAGCGAGAACGAGGCCGCGCAGATCAAACTGCGCATGACATAACCACTTGATTTTTGCGGCTGCCATAAGTGAGCACTTCCGACGCGCTAATCAGCCCCGCTAGGTGGCGTTAGTATGATAATGAGCGCGGATTATCCGCCGGCTAAGTGGCCCTTTCACACCTCGACGACCAGTGTGTCATTACGCCGCACAATATGGTGCGCCGCCATATTGTCTCTCTAATGAGCTCAGTCGCCATAATGGCGACCGACTTTTGATGTTGTTTCCTCGCTAGAAATCACTCGACAACGTTGCAACATCCCAACAACGGGCAAAATCCTAATATCCTCATATCCCATTCGACCCATTCAGCGTTCGTGAGCAGACGACAACGCCAATGCGGAGGTTTCCCATTTCATTGACCCATTGCGCATCTGCGCAGGTCGGTCACAATGGCACGGCGTTGGCACATTATTGGCACATCCGCTAATTGGCTCGTCTTATGGCCGCTTGGTGGTGTAAAGTGTTTCTTTTCACAGGGGCCCATCTCGAAAGACAATTGCCGGTTTCGAGAGTATACGCGCCGGTGTCACGTGACCGACGCGCGCATGCTCCGCCGTTCGACGACAATATCCGGTCTCGCGCTGTTGGTAAGAGGAAGTTTCAAGTATCAGTTGTCAGTGGTCCCTTGTTAGGGATAAATTGTATGGGCAAGTGTATGCATATGTGTGTATGGGCGTAAGGCGCATGTGCGTGCATGCGTGCATGCATGCGTGCGTGCGTGCGTGCGTGCGTACGTGCGTGGGGTCTGACCTCTAAGTTTCTCATTCACTACCCGTTTCTTTTGGAGGTATGCGCGTATATGCGGGCGGGCACATGATTTTTTTACCATATTTGTTACCATGGTCACTTAAGATATGTACCGCCATTTTTACAGCCATATCTATATTCCAGATTTATTTTAATATAGGTTTAAATTTTATATATACCAAAATTTTATAAACATGCATCCATCCTTGGATACGATATTATTAAAGTTTTCGTAAATGAATACCATTTATTACGACGCAAATGAACTAACAGGATCGGAGCGAAAATCGAATATTAATCCCAATTTAAGAAAATAAATATTGCCCATTAACGACAACAAAACGCTAATAATTGACAATCATTGACATAAAGCCGACAGTCTACACCTATTTCGTTACGCCCCGACGAACAACGGTCATAGATAAATATTGTATCATATTGCATATCGTGTCACATTTAACAAATTTGTGAGATCTATTTCTCGAACTCATCCGCGCTCAATTCGTCTGATTTATGTCTCGCTGACTCGGCGAACAGCTGCTAAAACGGATATTTTCTATAACCTGAGCAGAGAGAGATAATGAATGATGCACGTTGCGCCATCTAGCGATTGTTTGTTGTATTAAAGCGCTGGTAATGCGACCATTGTGGGACATCTTATATAACATTAAAATACATAAATTTAGCTTCTGTTTCCTCATCACCTGGTCTTTGGGTAATGTAATCA
>JAODUP010000033.1:600000-632500 GCA_025642065.1 Paralvinella palmiformis | reverse complement strand
TCGAGACCTAAGACACCTCAATTGTTTACTAATGTATTTAGTAGCTCCCACTCACCATGTAAATGATTGAGCTTTAATTTGGCGCCATTGTGGCGCCTAATTTGACCGACATTTACGAGCAGACGATAAAATGGTGATCTTTGTTCTGGTAGCGAGATGTCCAGCCATAAAAATTACCAATATAAATAGTTTCGGTTTCGAAGTGTAACAATAAACACTTCCCCTTCAAGACGACGTCAACAAGACGCAGACGATATTTGATCCATATTTGAATTAACGATGGTGAGAGTTAATTTGTGCCTGTTTGTGAGCATCATACGTACACATATAGGCATCACTGTGTGTGTATGTGTGTGTGTATGTGCATGTATATATGTTTATGTGTATGTGTATATATGTGCGTGCGTGCGTGTTTATGTGTATGTGTGTGTTTTTTAGGATACGCACACACACATATCAGGTATATCACCATAAATCTATACATAAATAAATCTATATGCATGAACCTAAAATTACAAAAATCTACTCTTCCACACATTTATACACACACACACACACACACACACACACACACACACACACACACACACACACACACACACTATATATATATATATATAAACCATAAACTTTGATAATAAATTTTGGTAACTCATCAGCCTGTCAGATCCAGCTAATCCAGTTTTCGTACGTGACAATATAAGTCACACCCAAAGGGATGCGTTGTATATAGGTTACGTACAGAAAGCGGAAGCACATGCAAAAAATACGATTTGATGCCACAGCTCGCAGTACACAAAATATGTGTTCAATGATAAGTTAATATATATATATATATACATATATATATATATATATATATATATATATATATATACCATAATTTACAGTAAGCTAATATATAAAAAAAATATATTTATATATATATATATATATATATATATATATATATATATATATATCCATATCCATATATATAGTTATTACGTCTGGGCGTCTGTTATTCGTTTGAGATCAAACCAGTAGGTTATCATATTTGACTATTTAATATTTATTATAAACTGATTGACCAACCGGGAAGTTTATAAATGATGAATAAGAGTTATGGACGATTCATCTGGGAAAAGAATCTAGGACGTTATTTTAATATGTAAGAATGTCTTTTCTCTCACTTATATAAAAATTTTTTTATATATATATATATATATATATATATATATATATATATATATATATATATATATATATATATATATATATATACATGCCGTATTTATTATATAATTATATAGGTATTAACCACAAGTCAAATTATCATCCTTGTGACACCTGTCTGACACATGTCCAGGTGTCATCTCCCGGTGTCAGTACCAACTCATCGTCTTATTTTCGTCGTTCGACATGTCTTCACTCAATCTCTCACCAGAACTAGTCAACCTCGGCACCATCGTAGTACTATCAGCCCATTACTGTCCATTAAAATAGCATTAATGAGCCTTCCTCAACCCATTAAGTGCCGCCCACACACACACACACACACACACACGCACATAGCCATACACTTGCACATACACGCATACAGACACAGAGAGACACACCGCAATATGTCCGTGCTGGTGATGACCAATCACTGAGCCAAACACATTGTTCCAGGCTATGCCTTATATGTTAGTGCCCTGAAATGCCTCTCTATAAAGCAGGGCCCGAGGCATACCAACTGGATGATGGGTTAAGTTCATTGATCAGTGACCGAGCTTTATCTTCTTCTGGCAATACACAATGTCTCTATCTACTTCAAAGGTAGATCATTACAAGATGACAACACTGATGACAGTCTAGAGACTTGATAGAGTTGTATATAGAGTTGGTTTAGTGATATATAGATAGTTGGTTTAGTGAATATATAATTATATATATATATATATATATATATATATATATATATATATATATATATATATATATATAGAGAGAGAGAGAGAGAGAGAGAGAGATAGATAGATAGATAGATAGATAGATAGATAGATAGATAGATATAAAATAGATAGATAGATAGCCATAGAATACAGTAATATATCTATGTTCATAAATCTATATAAATAAAAGTGAACGTGTGTTTGTTTATTTTTTGTTTTATTTTTGTTTATTTGTGTGTTCGCAAAATAATCTGACGAAAGATTCTCAAACGGCGGTGAATATGACACTAGTTGAGTCTATGATGTTTATAAATTAAATTTAAAAAAATATTATTCTAAACCCTTAATTATATTATCCTCGATCAATTATATTTAATATGTGTTAAAGCTCCAACCCTTGCCATGTTTCCACCCACACAGAAGCGCGTACGCGCGCGCGACCACGCGCAAGGATTTGCTTCCAAAGACAATCTGATATGCCAGCTCGACGCGTTTAATATTTCAGCCCGTCACCAGTTACCTGCCATCGCATCGAAAGCGTCCCTAACAACGAGCCGTCGGTTCGACTAATAGCCGAAAAGACGCGCGTCGTTGTGGTGAATAGAGAAGACCGGGATGATTGACAGGTATAATACAACACCGACCCAGGAAGACAGATACTAACTGACAGATAATGCTAAAAGAGGTAAATGCGATTATTCTTCAACCTTCACATCGCGAATAGGCCAGTTTGACGGACGTTGAATTAAGACCTAAACCGTGCTAAATAAAGCGGCCATTTTTCCTGATTAAATAAACCGTCTGTTTAAAGATGGCGGTTATTGAAGAGCGGTCAGGGCTTTGTTTTTGTTGTAGTTGGTGTTTAGACAATCGAGGTCATTAAGGTCAGCTCTGGACAGGTTAATCAGTCTTCGCTCTGTGTCTAGGTCTGTCTGTCTGTCTGTCTGTCTGTCTGTCTGTCTGTCTGTCTGTCTGTCTGTCTGTCTGTCTGTCTGTCTGTCTGTCTGTCTGTCTGTGGAAGAAGCCTGTTTGCTGATTTAGAAATGACGCTGCCCATGATGTCTTCATTAAGGATCTAACAACGACCTTTCCAGTCTATAAGACTAAAAGACCAGTCTATGCTATATACCACACACTCTACATGGCTACAACACGGCGGGAAGGGGAGGGGGCGTTAAGAGGGGGAGGACGATCAATGGGAGTCTAATGACCGCGAAATGTTAGCCCCTCAAATATAGGACTTTATAAACACATTTATCCGGAACTGAAAATATGACAAAATAGTTCGGGGGCTTATAGAAAGAAGCAATGCGCGTGTGTTTCACTGTGTGTGTATGCGTGCTTGCGTGTGTGCGTGCGAGCGTTCGAAGATTTCAGTGTTGGTATATTCACGTACGTGCGTGTTTTTATTCTTTAACCGAGAGATGAAAGACTTTGCCGAAGGCGACAGAAATCTGTGAACACGGTTTGAATTAGAATCATACAAGTACAAGACGGCGAGACATAGAAACAGACCCACCCTCAACATATATATATATATATATATATATATATATATATATAGTGATAAGTTTTAAACAATTTTTTGTTTCTATTTTTCAATTCTTGGCACCATTTTATAGACAACGTGGCAGGTGTTTATATATATATATATATATATATATATATATATATATACTCCTAGCCCTGCGATGACAAGTTACATATAAAAATATCCCTGAGATGGAGAAATTCAGATTTATTATAAAGTAAATTTAATCCAAATTTCGGCCAAATTACGACAAGATGATGATTACCCAATTACTTGCCAGGAAAATTTGGTTAACAGGAAGACAATAGAGTGATACCAATATTAGTTTTTGTCAATATTTTTCCCTCATAATTGTTGTTATGCAGATGTTGATTAATGTCACGTGGCGTGGTGATGATATGATCAAAGCTTTGTTATAATGAGTGGTTATTATCTTGTCTGTGGAGTGTGGGACTGTGTGTGTGTATAGTATGTTATATATAACTAACCCTCTCTCTCTATCATTTCTCTCTCTTCTTATAATAATTTTTTATATATATATATATATATATATATATATATATATATATATATATATATATTCTCTCTCTCTCACTCTCTCTCTCTCATCACTCTCTTCTTTCTCTCTCACCCTTATTTACACCCCTATCTCTCTCTCTCTCACTCTCTCCCTTACCCCCCCCCTCTCTCTCATCTCTCTCTCTCTCTCTCTCCCTCTCTCTCTCTCCCACTCCCTCTCCCTCTCACACACACTCGCTCTCCCCTTTATTATCTGTCTCTCTATCTTGTATGTATGTATGTATGTGTGTTTTGTATGTTTGTTAATAAAAATTTTTTTATATATATATATATATATATATATATATATATATATATATATATATATATATATATATAATACTATCAAGATCATACATCTATTCCCATCACTATCCAGAATAGATCCATACAGACGACAAGCCACTCAGTATTCCTATAATTACACCACGTGACCCCCCCCTCACCATCACCATCATGTCGCCTCTCTACCATAATAACAGATAATTAGCCAATAATTCCCTTCTCCACGTCCGCTATGACCTTCTAACCTCCACGTTAGAAGCTTTTAGTCCATTTCTCAGTCGGCAGGACTCAGATCCCGGCTGGCTACAGGGGAGATGTTTTCGTCGTTCTTCTTCTTGTTGTTTTCCTGTTGGTTTGTTGTTTTCGCAGAATCTCGATAGGAATCTTTCACGGGTTTCGGAGCCTTTCAGAGAATGACGTCATCTCCAAGGTCGAGACGGTAATCGTGTGCGTCTGTCGGCGACATGGTGATATGGTGATATAGTGATATGGAACAAAATGGCCGCTTTGTGGCAATAGTTACTTGACAAATGAGAGGAACAAAGAGATTGTCACTTTTTTTAGATTACGACTTCCAATTGAGATTTATTTTAGATATTGTCAACACTTTGATGAAATATAATAATGCACATAACAAAGGTACATATTGTCTGTTATTGGAGATAATAGATGTTCCATCCATCGAGTCATCCAATGATCAATCCATCAATCGATCTATATATGTCGTTATACATACGCCCGGGTCATCTCAATCGACTGACCGATAGTGCGTTTAACCACCGGCCTCAAACACCCGAGTTCAAATTCCGGTTTGGTAGAGGAATTATCATCCTTCACTCCGTCTCATTACCTTTGAAGGTCATCTTGCCCATATATTCGACCGTGGGCACAAAAGTGGCAGTAAAACGACAACAATTCTTAATCAGATCACAATAAATTAATGGATGGTTTACACGACAAGCTGAAACGACGACGTTGTTTGTTGGTAAGCCTCCCTATTTCCTACTCTTATTCTGTGGCGTCGATCCCGGAATGGGTGGGTTATTGTGAGAGACACATCTCCCTTCAATAACATTGCCCGGGTTGAATAGGGCGTTATCCCATTTGCCCTTATTTACTCGATCTCGCACACCATATGCGTACAGAGCTACGCCCCTATTCCTATGCGCAGCGCTAAATATGGAATTGGTGCAATATTAAAATAATAAATGTTGTTAAGAATAACATGATACACTTAGTTAGAATTGGCGTCACAAAATAATAATAAAATTATATTATTACTTTTCTATTTTTCTAAAAAATTTTAAATTTTTTGATTTCCTTGCTTGAAGTTTTATAAAAACAAGAGTATTTTTAAAATTAAATTATAAAATATTTTATTTTGCCAGAAAAGGGGCTTAAACATTAATTATTAAAAATTTGGGGGGAAATAGGGGGTTATTTTGGGTTATAAAATTAAGTTTTTTATATTATTATTATTAGTAGTAGTAGTAGTAGTAGTAGTAGTAATAGTAGTAGTAGTAGTAGTAGTAATAATAGTAAGGTAGTAGTAGTAGTAGTAATAGTAGTAGTAGTAGTAGTAGTCGTCAAATCCAGCCCATTTAACCTACTTTGTGCAGAGTAGTAGCTCTAAAATCGGAATATTTAAATTTAAACAGAAACAAACCTTATTAAATAAATATTAATAATACTAAATGATTAAGTAAACAAAAAGTGAGTGATGTAATATATTTAATTTTTGGGAACAGAATACTCTCAACATTTTTTCTAGCGAATACTACTACTACTACTACTACTACTACTAATAATAATAATAATATTATTATTATTATTGTTTGTTTGTTTGTTTTTGGTGTCAGTCTGTTTTTGTGTTTTATTGTGTGATTGTTTGCTTATTATTATTATTAGTAGTAGTAGTAGTAGTAGCACCAGCAGCAGCAGCAGCAGTAGTAGTAGTAATACTAATAATAGTAGTACTACTACTACTACTACTACTATATTACTAGTAGTTGTAGTATTATTATTATGTAGTAGTTGTAGTATCATTATAAGAAAGCCATTTACTACTTACTACTTATTGTTGTTATTGTTGTTATTGTTGTTATGTTATAACAAGTGTACCATCTCCCCGTTTCTGTGATCAATTTATAAACCTGATATTATCTCTCCAAACGTGTCGTCGAAATAGACGGAGTAATTCAATCAAAATGGATCACAGCGCCGACACTCACTTGACCCCTCATCAAAATGTCGGCGCCAACAAACTTTGATGTGATAATTGTCGAGATAAATATTTCTAGCGCGGGTTCGTAATATCTCCGATCACGTGTCGTGATTAATTCGCCCGCCGGGGCGTGGATAACTCCATTAGACGACTAATTATACGACAGGTAGCGTAATGGATAGGCCGACATTATCGCTCACCCACAAAACGATGACGCGTCGCATTATGGGTACGTTTGCGAAGGGTTGACGAAGGGTTACGGGGTCGACGCGGAAATGGCCGAAAGTTCCACGACCGGGCGACGAATATTTTCTATACGAACAATAATTAATTGGGCGAGTTAGGGAAATTGCCGAAACGTCCCGCGATGTTTACACGAAAGAGTTGACGAATAAGTTTACCAATAAGTTAACTGAGCGTAGAGATACCACATTTATGAGTTTTATTTGCTCGAAGGAATATTTTCTATAGAGATCGCCAAATAGATAGCTAGTGAGTCGGATAGAGATATAGATATACATCTAGATAAAGGAAGAGTGAACGAGCGAGCGTTACTTAAACACACAAGTGGACAGACGGCCAGGCAGCCAGGCAGACAGACGGGCAGACAAACAGCCGACTAGAGATAAAGTTAAAGCTCATCTTCGACCAGTAGGAGACAGATAGAGAAACGGAGACAGGCTCGTCGAGGATGACACAGAGCTGGTGACATCACTGTGCTGGGCTGCCCCCGGGCCTCACGGGACACGAACAGAACCAAATTCCGATGTGGCCTCCGCTTCAAAGAGAAACCCCCACAGTGAGTCGGGCCAAAAAAACCAGGGGATAGATCATATTACAGAGCTATCAGTCAGATTTTGAGGTACAGACCTGAGAAAACGTGGTGGGGGTATTTAATAACACAGTTCTCTTTTAAAGTAGTTGCTAACTTCATAATGTATATTTTACACTTCCATAATGTGTATAGGCTATACACTTCCAGAATGTTTATAGATTATACAGCCCTTAAATGTCCATGGATTATTACACACACACACACACACACTCTCTCTCTCTCTCTCTCTCTCTATATATATATATATATATATATATATATATCTGTGACGCAGAATATACATTTTATACAAACTCACTCAGTCACACGCACTATATGTGCGCTCGCTCGCTCGCTCGCGCCTGCGTCCCTGTGTACGTCTGTGTGTGTGTGTGTGTGTGTGTTATACAGCCACACACAGACCGCCCCATCTCTGTGTCTATGGCTCCGCAGCAGGTAGTGGCTCCCCAGTCTGGGGCCCGCGGGTAGACTGAGGGCGGCCCGTAGGGCTAATTACAAGGCGCCTAGGTAGAGGGTCCAACCCCCCACATTGATGACAGCCCGAGGGCGGAACCCTTCTTAAGCCTGACAAGCTCAACATCTATATATTGAGCTTCATGTATAGTCTTGGTCTATATATTGAGCTTTATGTATGGTCTTGGTCTATATATTGAGCTTTATGTATGGTCTTGGTCTATATATTGAGCTTTATGTATAGTCTTGGTCTATATATTGAGCTTTATGTATGGTCTTAGTTTGAGTAAGTCTCTGGTCAATTTATTATTGAACTCAGTGTGACGTTATATTGATGTAGTATGGGTAAGGGTGGTGTATAGTGGGTTAGAGGTAGCTTAAGTGGGTATGGGGGAGTGCATGGGTAGGGGTAGTGTAAATTGTGATAGGAGTAGTGTATAATGGATTAAGAGTAGTGTATAGTGAGTTGAGGTAGTGTATAATGAGTTAGGAGTAGTGTCTAGCCGGTTATGGGTAGTGTATAAAGGGTACCCAATATTATAAGCTGAGGTGGTGTAGGGTGAGCTGGGGTAGTGTATAAAGGGTAGTGTATAAAGAGCTGGGGTATTTTTTGGTTGGGTTGGGTAGTGTTTTATGAGCTGGGGTAGTGTAAGGGTGGCTTGGGGTAGTGTATAATAAGCCGGGGTAGTGTAGGGTTGGTTTGGGTAGTGTATAATGAGCTGGGCTAGTGTATGGTTCGCTAGGGTAGTGTATAATGAGCTGGGATAGTGAATAATGAGCTGGTGTGTTGTATGGTGGGCTGGGGTAGTGTATAATGAGCTGGGGTAGTGTACGGTGGGCTCGGGTAGTGTATAATGAGCTGGAGTAGTGTAGGTGTGGCTGGGGTAGTGCATAATGAGCTGGAGTGGTGTATGGTTGGCTGGGGTAGTGTATAATGAGCTGGGGGTAGTGAATAATGAGCTGGGGTGTTGTATGGTGGGCTGGGGTAGTGTATAATGAGCTGGGGTAGTGTACGGTGGGTTCGGGTAGTGTATAATGAGCTGGAGTAGTGTAGGTGTGGCTGGGGTAGTGCATAATGAGCTGGAGTGGTGTAGGGTTGGCTGGGGTAGTGTATAATGAGCTGGGGGTAGTGAATAATGAGCTGGTGTGTTGTATGGTGGGCTGGGGTAGTGTATAATGAGCTGGGGTAGTGTACGGCGGGCTCGGGTAGTGTATAATGAGCTGGAGTAGTGTAGGTGTGGCTGGGGTAGTGCATAATGAGCTGGAGTGGTGTATGGTTGGCTGGGGTAGTGTATAATGAGCTGGGGGTAGTGAATAATGAGCTGGGGTGTTGTATGGTGGGCTGGGGTAGTGTATAATGAGCTGGGGTAGTGTACGGTGGGTTCGGGTAGTGTATAATGAGCTGGAGTAGTGTAGGTGTGGCTGGGGTAGTGCATAATGAGCTGGAGTGGTGTAGGGTTGGCTGGGGTAGTGTATAATGAGCTGGGGGTAGTGAATAATGAGCGTGGGTGTTGTAGGGTGGGCTGGGGTAGTGTATAATGAGCTGGGGTAGTGTACGGTGGGCTCGGGTAGTGTATTATGAGCTGGGGTAGTGTAGGGTGGGCTGGGGTAGTGTACGGTGGGCTGGGAGTGGTGTATAATGAGCTGAGGTAGTGTACGGTGGGCTGGGTTAGTGTATAATGAGCTGGGTAGTGTACGGTGGGCCCGGGTAGTGTTTAAATGGCTGGATGTATAATATAATTAATATTCTGTAGCTGTGTTATCTATTATTACCCAGTGACATGAGGCTTGAATATTGAGGTAGTGAGGTATTTCGTGTGGCTTGAGTGGGTATAATAAGTGAACTTCATGATCAGGGTAAAAATGGGAATATTGTCCAAAAATGAGGAAGGGATAAGAGTAATATTATCGGATGAGTAATGAGGTTTGAGGAAGTTGGCGACATCTTTAGATAATGAATGAAGTATTTAATGAAGATGGGTACATGTAATGAATTTGAGAATTATTTGGGATAATGAATGGGGGGGGGGGTTCCCGTATGAGGTAATGATTACTATCTGTGGGGATTGTTCAGGTACGTGGTGAAGTTTGATGGTAAATGTTGATATTGTGATATTGTGATATCATGATATTGTGATATTGTGATATTGTGATATTGTGATATTGTGATATTGTGATATTGTGAGTACTGGGTGAGGTTGAAGGGAGTACTCCAGGAGTTTGGTGGAGTATATGTTGAGGTTATGGTAGACTCGTTATACAACGAACAGTGAAGGGTATGACACGTAATTGGTAACCTTTGACCGACATGCCGCTGTTATTGTATAATATTATTGGGTAATGTTATTGTATAATGTTATTAGGTAATGTTATTGTATAATGTTATTGGGTATGATTATTATATAAGGCTATTGGATAATATTAGTGGGTAGTGTTATTGATAAATATTATTCTTGTTTTTCATCATAATAAGGAATGTTTTAATCTAACTTGATGTGTTAAAGTATATATATATATATATTATATATATATATATATATATGTGTGTGTGTGTGTATTTGTGAGTGAGTGAGTGAGTGAGTGAGTGAGTGAGTGAGTGAGTGAGTGAGTGTGTGTGTGTGTGTGTGTGTGTGTGTGTGTGTGTGTGTGTGTGTGTGTGTGTGTGTGTGTGTGAAAGTGGGCTGAAGGTGTGATCAAGTTGTAATTAGTGTGTGCTGAATGAAGGCGACAAACCTGCTGCTAACGTCACACACACGCACACACCCATGCGCGCGTGCGAGTGTGTGCATGTATTTTTATATAATTTATATCTATGTTATTCTACTTATTATACAGAGCCTATCTTAAATGTTTGGGATATATATATGTGTGTGTGTGTGTGGGTGTGCGTGTGCGTGTGTGTGTGTGTGTGTGTTTTATAAAGATAGTTAAGGCGCTGGCACAGGTGTTATACTTTCATTCAAGCAACAATTAACTCCAAACTGATTTTTTAAAAAAATATTTAATTGTAAGTATAATTAATTACCGGTAAAATTAGAGAAAAATTAAAAGAAAAAAGAAAATTTCTAAAATAATCCAAAAGAGGATAATCTAAATATAAAAAAAGAAGAAACTATGATTAAAACAAAACCAGGCTTTGTGTCGAACACTACGGCCAAGAAAGATTAAACCTAAAATGGAGAAATAAAATATTAATACACAGTATGAATAATGTGTGAATAATATCAGCATAAATCAGAATAAATTCAGATTAATACTAATAGCAGCGATATAACATGTTTGACTAGTAACGATGGTTTGTATTCAAGTCTTCTCGGTTGTGTGTTGTGTGTGTGTGTGTGTGTGTGTGTGTGTGTGTGTGTGTGTGTGTGTGTGTGTGTGTGTGTGTGTGTGTGTGTGTGTGTGTGTGTGTCATAAACTAATGGCATCTCTCTAGAAGCTGAACAGCCTTAAAACCCTATCTATTTCTTTATCAATATATTTACGAAAAATCGTAAGTGGTAAAAAAAATCGATATAATTCGATAAAAGATTATAACAAACAAATAAAATTATGACACAGTTAGATAATAATTAGATAACAGGGAATAAGGACTTCATGACCAGGTCAACTAATGCGTCACATAAACAATGGATCCTTTCTATAATACAATTAACTCACATCATCATCATCATCGTGTACAATATACCCGACATTTCAAGTCCCCTAGGGGCATACATTTCCTTAATGCCACGTGGGAGATGTGTAATTCATAAGAAGCTATCTCCTCAAATCGTTTATTTTGTGTGCTTGCTTTGACTGAATAGTCCAGCTAGACGTACCAGCCATTTGGTCAGATTCGAACCCAATAATTGGCGTTTTCAAGTCGGTCACTTTAATAATGTGCTTCATGTTAAATTGTTCCTGTTTCATTGATGTATTTCAATGTTACTGAGCTAGTGTACCTTACATATCAGAAAAGGTTAAGGGTTCTCCTTCTCACGGGGCATACCCTGTCCCCAAACAAAGGCGGGGGGGGACTTGCTTGAGAACAAACAAACACACAGACAGACACACAAATAGTACTCCTCAGCTGACTGCTGGTCACGTGTGGTGATATCTTGTCACAGTTCGTGTCATCGCCGTGACAGACACTGATGTAACAAATGCCACGAGCTGAGAACGTCATGAAGTAAACGAGGGAATCCCGTGGGAGTGGTAACAAGCCATAGAATCACCGAGCTGGGCGGCCCAGGGGCGGCCCACCTCTTACACTCAGGACCTGGCACCCTGGGAGCTGAACTGATTAACCTTTGACATAATTAGCATAACACGGCCAACGATTAAATGGCAGTAAATTAATGATTGTTTTGAGGCGTCATCAGTTGAATCTTTGTCTCCGTGGTAGGTTTTACTGAGGATAAAACATGAAAGTTCCCAAAGTTAAATTAGCGGCAGATAGATATAACTAAATATGGCACCATCTTGAGTTTATTAGATTTTAATGTATCAATTAAGAAAAATCGGCCACCTATTAAACTCGACAAAAACTGAGTTCATATTTCGTCCGATGCCACATAAAAGACGAACTTCTTCAATATTTCGATGTTTTGAGACAGACAGGCGGATGTTTTTGTAGCCTCTTGATTCCTCTCTTATCTCCTCTCTCTCCCTACCTTTATCTCTCTCTCACTCTCTCTCTCGCCTTCCCCCCTTCTCTCTCTCTCTCTCTCTCTCTCTCTCTCATCCTACCTCTATCCCTCTCTATCTCTCTCTCTCTCTCTCACTCCTTCTTCCTCTCTCTCTCTCTCCCTGCCTCTATATCTCTCTCTCTCTCTCTCCCTCTCCCATCCCTACCCCCTCTCTCTCTATCTTCCACCCCCCCTTCCCCCCTCTCTCTCCCTACCTCTATCTATCTATCTCTATCTCTCTCCTCTCTCTCCCTCTCTCTCTCTCTCTCTCTCTCTCTCTCTGTCTCCCTACCCCTCTCTCTCACCATACCTCTATCACTCTTTCTCTCTATCTCTCTATCTCTATCTTTCCCTATATCTCTATCTTTCCCCTACCCCCCTCTCTCTCACTCTCTCCCTACCTCTATCTCTCTCCCACTCCCTACCTTTCTCACTCCTCTCTCCCTACCCTCCTCTCTCTCTCTCCCGTCTCTCTCTCTCACCCTACCTCTATCCCTCTCTCTCTTTCTCAATGCCCTTCCCCCTCTCTACCTCTATCCTTCTAAATCCCCCCCCTCTCTCTCCCTACTTATATCCCCCTCTCTCTCTCTCTCTCTCTCTCTCGCTCTCTCCACCCTCCCCTTCTCTTTCTCTCTCCCCCTACCTACCTACCTATATATATATATATATATATATATATATATATATATATATATATATATATATATATATCCCTACACCTCTCTCTCTTTCTCTCTCTCTCTCTCTCTCTATCACATACACACGCCTTCTCACATACTCCCCCGATCTCTCTTTCTATCTCCCATTCCCCCTGGATGTCCCCCCTCTCCCAAACTGGCTGCAAATTGCCTATATAACACTCGATTATAAGCTGATTTTAGACAAGGATGACACTAATCCCAGATGTTTATTTAGCATTTTTAATTTCTGATCTTATCTCCGTTCTTTGATCCTCCGTCGTGTTTACGTTTCTGTTCCAGTTTTTGCTCGTTTTTTCTGTCCACGGACGGAAATTCATTGACGTCCGCGGAATATGTCGCCATGAGACGAGTGCAGTATCCGGGACAGTACATCCCACTGTTCTAGTAGGTAACTGAAATTAAATATTATCATTTATACCAACACTTTGAAGTGGTGTACTGTTCAGGTTTTTTCCCGGCCATTTAAATATGGATTATTACAGCAATTTATGCGAACGGTTAATTGTTCGTATTAAATGTTCACGTTTTATTGGCAGTTAATTCGCGGTGGTCGTACGCGAGCAAGGATTTATGACGTCATTAATCACGTGGCATTCCAAGCTGTTCTTTCCCCTGGTTTGGTGATCGGAAGCGCCCTCTGTCTGTCTGTCTGTCTGTCTATCTGTCTGTCTGTCTGTCTGTCTGTCTGTCTGTCTGTCTGTCTGTCTGTCTGTCTGGAGCAAATATTGACTTCATCAGCATTAATACCCTTTGATACACACACATTGTGTGTAGGTGTAGTCTGAAAGGGAAAAGTTAAACATCACACACACACACACACACACACACACACACACACACACACACACACACACACACACACACACACACACACACACACACACACATATATATATATATAGAGAGAGAGATTAGCATCATCCAATATAAAAACAAACATCCTCAACATCCAGAGTCACATATCGTGAACCCTTTATGAACAGAGATATTTACACTAGAAGACATCGCCACGTGGCCTGGTAGCCATTTTTTAATTAAAGTACCCGGATCATGTGCTCGTCCTTACGTCAACAATAAATTATCGTAATTATATAATTATTAATGGTATATAGATATCTGTAGATAGTCCTATTATATGGTGTCAAGTGTCCCTAGTGTCCCATATATGACACCAGCATCTATGTAATGTGTTCATTCTATTATCATATATGGACCAATTCATTTGATATTTGGGGTTTAGAGACAAATTTGATGAGAACTAAACATTTTTGTTGTTGTTGTTGTTGTTCTGTAGTAGTTGCTGTTATTGTTGATGTTGTTCTAATTTTGCAGCTATTTGTTTACACGTAGTAAGCTAAATGCGTCAAACTATCGCCAAAAGAAATGAGGCCAATTGAAAGATGAAACATCCTTAAGATATACGGCTAGACTGGATTTTGAACCGCGGTGCAATAGATTTGGGTTCAACCGCGCTATTACTTCGGCCATGGAGATACTAAAATATGATTTCAGAACAGATATTTAGTATCTCTCCGTGCCAACTTTAGCTTAGCTCGTACGGTTTGCAGACACTTATTTAGAGGTTCCATCTGCGATTTCCAATGGTTGGACAATCGGCTGGAGAAATACCTCATAATTATTGAAGAAATACTGGAACTCATAAACATTTATTTACTATATACACGTAAAAGTTTATTTCTAAGCCAATTCATTTTGATTTAATATGACTTAATAAATAAATAAATAAAAACATCTTATTTTAGAGAGATATCGGGTGATTCCTAAATAGCTTTTTATATATATATATATATATATATATATATATATATATATATTATTATATATATATATTTTTTTTTTTAATATTTATCTTTTACAATGTAAATATACTATGATGTTGGTGTCACTAAGTGCACTAGCAGTGATAACGGTTAACTGATAAACATACAAATTGACCAATTGGCAGAGTGATAAATCTATAAATAGGTCACAAGGTCATCTGTAATTTGTAATATTGTTCAAGTATATAGATATCGTATCATGTTTTGTAAAATGTTGACCTTGATAAGTAAATATGATAATATTATTGAAATGGTAAACATATATATAAATACGCGAACATAATGGTAAGCATTAAGTAATAAGTGTTTATAACATAATATACATAAACAAGTAGAGGAACATAATGATAAACATAAGCTAGTATGTGTACATAATATTAAGTAATACATTTATGAATTATAAAACATATATAAAGATATGAATTAATAATTTTATACCTATGAATATTGGTAAACGCACGTTGGTAATTAATAAAGATTGAAATGCTAGAAAGATCTAAACTGGAAATAAACATCGAAGGGAATCTAAATAATGAATAAACATGATTACAAAGAGTTGGAAATGTCGAAGGCAAACAAAGACGAAGACAAAGAAAATAATAATAAATTAAATTATTAGATTTATAAAATGTTATAGGATGGTAAACAATTGAACTAGTAATTAAGACCATTTTATTATATTACACATCACTGATCGCGGTCATAGAGAAAAATAAAGAAATAAATTGAGAAATATATTAATTATAAAAGAATGTAAAATGGGGTGTAAATTGGGACGCGGGCACACGGACGCGTGCGCGCGCACACATACTCACACAGTAGAGAGAGAGAGAGAGAGAGAGAGAGAGAGAGAGAGACGAGAGAGAGAGAGAGAGAGAGAGAGAGAGAGAGAGAGAGAGAGAGAGAGAGAGAGAGAGACAGAGAAAGAACAAAAACACACATCCACATTAACCTACTAACTGTATAAAACGATTTCATTAAAAAAGAATAATTATATAACACATTAAACACATAAACCAGTAATAACTTTTTTTAAACTGATATGTTTTATTTTTAGACACCGACATATATATCAGCTGATAGAGAAACATCATATTTAAAGCTGAACGTTGATATTTGCTATAAGATCACTAAGATAGTGATTGTCCTATAGAGAAATGGGACAATAGATGGTGTGATTATTCTATCTGGGTGTGGACAATTGTCTTAACAATGTGACAGGGCTTAGTTATCGTGTTCGTCATCTGACACTTGTAGCTAAAACAATAGCCAACCCAACTAGCTACCATATGATTAATGTGATAATAGGGGAGGTGTCAGCTAACAGGTTCAATAGTGGCTACCTGTTAGCTGACAGACTGACTGACTGCTTACCTGCTGGCAGACTGACTGACTGCAGACTGACTGACTGACTGACTGACTGACTGACTGACTGACTGACTGACTCACTGACTCACTGACTCACTCACTCACTCACTCACTCGCTCACTCACTCGCTCACTCACTGATTGACTCACCCAGTGACTGAATCACTGACTCTCCGTACAACTTATGTGACGGATTGATTGTATAACGGATGTTCAGCGGATTGTTCAACTTCAAATTTCAAAATTAATTAATATTTCTTTGATGTTCACCTGCTGTTTGATAGAACCTTAAAAAAACAAGAAAGCCTTTCTTTCGCGTGTCTGTTTGTTAGGGAGGGGGGAGTACGAGCGAGCGAGTGCGCGCGCGCTAGGATATGGACATATAAAAACAAAATGAATTTCACCGATTCAATGATAAAAAAACAATTGACAAACACGCAATTTTAAAATTTCCTTCATCATATCTGACTGATAGATTGTTGAGGACCTTCTGATTGATAGACTGTAAAGTTGACTGTCCAACAGCTGATCGGTAGACTTTCTATTTAATGATCCGTAGACTGTCAACCTGCTGATCAGTCGCCTGTCAATCTACCAGCTGGTCGACAGTCTACCCTATGGCCGTGAACAGATTGTCTGATTGACTTCTCTACAGTCTATATATGTTGACTGATTGACGCATGCCGCAGCTGTTGATTGACCTGACCCAGTTGTTCACTTTCGACCAATTTATATAAACACAACCCGTTGACAGATTGATACATCCGATTGATCCTCAATCCACCTGTCAACATATCAACCCGTCCGGAGATTAATACCACGTCCACCTGCGGGTTGACCGGCAACCCACCTGACAGGTGAACCTCGATCAGAAACCCACTAACGACAATCAGGACCCGAAACGAGCCACTCAGACCAAAATGTCTTCATTTAGTCACCTTTGAAGTGGCCCCACTAATTTCGAGCTGATATTTTCAAATGTTTTCGATGGCAATTTTCCGTTTTCGTTTCGACCACCAGCGCTCCTATATCAAAGGGTATCCCGGCCGTGTTTAGTATCGCCCGCCGGCTGTTTCGGCCGTCGCCGATGCCGTACCCTCGCCGTT
This sequence comes from Paralvinella palmiformis, assembly GCA_025642065.1. Lineage (NCBI taxonomy): Eukaryota > Metazoa > Annelida > Polychaeta > Terebellida > Alvinellidae > Paralvinella > Paralvinella palmiformis. Next base: position 615,013 of record JAODUP010000033.1, on the reverse strand, counting down.
CGGCCCCCGGAGCGCCGCCCCCTTTAAATCGACCCTGGCGATTAATGGCAAATAAATGACGGATCGTAACAAGCTCACTTCGGCCCAAAGTGGTCGTTTCGAGAGCACGTCAATATAGTTTTCGCCTTATTTCCGCAATTGGTATCCTCTTCTTCTTCTTTTACGATCACCGGGCCCGCCATATTGGTTGCCACGGGCCGTAACCAGGACGCCAGTCGTTAAGGAGACCCTAATATCGTCCACTTTCTGGTCCCATAGCTCTGGGCGGTGGTCCTCTACAAAAGGGATTAGATTGTCCCGAGTTTTGATGTTTTTTTATTTTGAATTAGCAGCCTGATGAACGTCTAGATGTATTGTGTCGGGACACCTGAGAGTGGGTGTTGGGTGTTTCTGTGGTGCTGCTAGGTGGTGCTCGGTGTCACGTGATAGGGCGAGCGATAATACGCGATTGTGTTGATCGTCTGAGCTCGGATGTCCTTCTATCTGGTGACGTGGCAGTATCTGGTTACGGAAGGGTGTTTCGCTGGCTGGGTGGCTGACTGAGTGGCTGGGTGGGTGGTTTTTTCGATGGGTACGTGGCTGGGTGGGTGTGAATTTGGATGATGCGATGGGTACGATTCGATTGGAGGTCCGAGTGGGCAGGTTTGGCGTGAGGCCTGTATCTGGTAGAAAGGTCGCAATCGTGAGAAAAGTGTGGAGTTAATTGGAGAGGTATCCAATTAGTTGCGCGTGCGGGTGCGCACGTGCACACACCATTGCTTCCATCACACACATACATAATAATAATAATAATAATAATAATTTTCTACTGGCATGTATCCTCACTCACTCACTCACTCACTCACTCACTCACTCACTCACTCACTCACTCACTCACTCACTCACTCACTCACTCACTCACTCACTCACTCACTCACTCACTCACTCACTCACTCACTCACTCACTCACTCACTCACTCACTCACTCACTCACTCACTCACTCACTCACTCACTCACTCACTCACTCACTCACTACTCACTCACTCACTCACTCACTCACTCACCACTCACTCACTCACTCACCACCACTCACTCACTCACTCACTCACTCACTCACTCACTCACCACTCACTCACTCACTCACTCACTCACTCACTCACTCACTCACAGTATACTATTACGTACGTAAAAACTTACCAGTGACGCACACAACGTATGCACGCACGCATGTGAGCACACACACATATGAGAAGAAAAAAGTGGCATTGAAGTCTCCCAGGTAGCTTGGTATAGAGAGCAGCTTTGGTTATCTGAGAAGCCGAGTTCTGGCTATCTCACGTCACTATCAGCAGTTCACAGAGCTGGAAATATATCTCACTGATTTAGAAGAGATACGATGTAAACACCTTCCTACCCCAGCCCCAACTCACACACACACACACACACACACACACACACACACACACACACACACACACACACACACACACACACACACACACACACACACACACACACACAAATATATATATATATGTGTAGGTGTAGTCTGAAAGGGAAAAGTTAAACATCACACACACACACACACACACACACACACACATGCACACAAACACGCAGAGTACGTGAAAGATAGATCTAAGATGTACCCGGTGACCTCTCTCTTATCTGGCCAGCGCTATAAGTAAGGGGCGGGACTTGGCCGGCTGAAATATAGGATGTTGGTTGTTCTGCAGCTGTTTTGCCGTTCCGTTGTTCTCTTTTTGTTGTTTTGTTGTTGTTGTTGTTTTCTCAGTGATGTATTTGTCGCCATAAAAGTAGGGCTTTTGAAGCGAGCCGTAGATGGCTTCACGCCGCGAGGTGTCGCCACCAAATGGTAATATGGGGTTGAGTTAGTGATATCTTTATGGTAAATGATTGAAAGATATATTGGTCTGGGGATGTGTGTAGACAGGGGGTCGGTGGGTCAGTCGGTGAGTAGAGATGATATATATATATATATATATATATATATATATATATATATATATATATATATATGCACACACACTCACACAGAGGGTGTGTGTGTGTGTATGTATGTGTGTGTGTGTGTGTGTGTGTGTGTGTGTGTGTGTGTGTGTGTGTGTGTGTGTGTGTGTGTGTGTGTGTGTGTGTGTGTGTGTGTGTGTTAATTTTACAGTAAATACACCTAACTATTTGAGTGTCATTAATCAGTTGATTTTATCAACGATAAACATTAATCATATTTGTATATTACTTAATAAACTAATAACATCATTTTAATCTCTAATGACATAACTAATTACTTCCATTTTGTCAAAATTCATTATAATTTGACACCATTATATTCTGAATGGAAATTCATTAAAATATCCTCTATCTAGTTGTATATATATATATATATATATATATAGAAGGAGGCAGGGCAAGGGGGAGTACAGAGTAAACGTGTATGATGTATATATTTATGAATGTCATTTTATATGACAAGCCCCCTTTCTATCCATTCTACCCATCCCCCCCCCCTCTCTTTCACACACATACACATACACACACACACTCACACCCACACACACACACTTTCTCTATCTATCTATCTATCTATCTATCTATTCTCTCTCTCTCTCTCTATATATATATATATATATATATATATATATATATATATATATATATATATGTTACATGCGCAATAAGCTGAGTGCTAGATGCTCCCAGGGTAACCGAGTTGGTAGTGAGATGTCGATTTCAGCTAGACGGGGTTTACATAAGGCTTGAAGAACCAATAATTAGATATTGTGTCTCATAAAATATCTCTGGTATACAACATCATACAACAATGGTATCGTGTTACCACCGATTGTGAGTTAACAGTACCACAAATTCATCGCCCGTCTGTCTGCCTGTCTGTCTGTCTGTCTGTCTGTAAGCTCCGAACACACGGTGGACAGCATTTCTGCGTTACAGCGATCGCCAGTCAAGTCCTTAGATTAGCTGCCACGACACGAGTTACGTCTAATTACGACCAACAAAAGCCGGGCCGCGGCTGAGAGGTACAGCTCGGCAAATACGAATTGAATATTATATTATATTGGTTTGTACTTTGTAGTTCGTTGACAGGGCTATAAATCAGGCCCAGGCTAGCCTGGTTTGGGGTGCCGCCAACCCCCCACCCACCTCGTGGACAGAGAGAAACACCCAACCGACCCCCCAACCCCTAAAACCTCACACATCTCACTCTATCTGTCGTGCCGGGGTAAGGTTTAAGGCTCGGGGGTGGAGCCGAGGCCATCCTCCGACAGAGGTCGCTCGTTCATCATCCGCCATGTTTGCGTGGTTTTCGGTCACGGTTCGCCCCCTAACAATCGGTACTTGGCCGTGCCGCCATCGGCCTCGGTGTCTTATATACGCCCGCGGACTGGGGCCGACTGGACCAGGGGCCCCCGAAATGACGGCGGCCCCCGTCCGACGAGGCCCCCGAGTCTGTAAGCGAATCCTCGAGAAATCCATCAGCCCGTCAGAGCGACGGGCCCACTTCAAAGCGGTGCCCGGCCCCGCGGGGGGCACCCCGCTTCTAATTCACGACCCAAACTCATTAGGTTCGGCTCCATTCTCTTGTCTTTCTCCTGTCAGCCGATGTTCATTTCTTACCAAGAACTCGCTGGGTCGCCGCAAAACTGAGTGATAACCGACTATTCACTGTACCGTGTACTGGGGTCTTCGTGTATAAGGTATGAATGTAGTGTATACGGAAGTCTCACTGTAGTTTATAGCGTGGACTGGTTGTAGTGTTCAGGGAGGGTATATATATATATATATATATATATATATATATATATATATATATATAATATATATATATCAGCAGTTTGAAACGAGGGCCGACTGTAATCTGAAGCGAGGTCTCACTGATATGATAATGAGGTCTCACTGTAACGTTATGCGAGATATGACTGTAATAGAAGCGAGATGTCACCGAATTCCGAGTGAGTTCTGACTGTAGTGTCAGATAATGTCTGACTGTAATTTTAAACAAGCCCGTCTTGGCCGCGGTTATGCGAAGGCGTCAAACCAAAGGTTTTGTTTCACGAAGTCTGACCGCCTCGTTGCCCCTCTCCTTCTATCATCGATCTCTATGTGTAATATACCGAGGCCGTACTGTATCGTTATCTAACGGTCGAAAGTAGTCTATACGTTCGATGTATCGTTATAATGGAAACGGTGGGGAATGTTTCGCGGATAAGAAAACTGAAGGATTGATATGTTAAGGAATGGTTTAGCTAACAACAAAGTGACGAGCGGTTTTCTACCGCCATAAGTCACCGAGAAAAAGTGATTTTTTCTTGTGTTTTTTGGGGAGCTGTTTTCAAATTCACTTCTCGCCGCCACAGTGACGATGACGTCATAGATATGATTATAGTGGTGACAGTATGTTGACAGTTGGTGTCGTGGTGACAGACAGACAGACAGACAGACAGACAGACAGACAGACAGACAGACAGACAGACAGACAGACAGACAGACAGACAGACAGCAACAGACAAACTGATATATATATATATATATATATATATATATAAAGGTTTGTCTGTTGATGTCTATATCTGTCTGTCTTTCTGTCTGTCCGTATGTGTGTGTCTGTATGTCTCACAATGTAGACAGTTAATTACACTACTAGTCGGGTGACTTCTATTAACACATTAACTGTACCGTGAATGATGTCCGCAGATAGACAGATCTATTTATGTTCGTTATCAATTGAAATAATTAAATAAAACCCTAACAACGACAAGATAGCGCCAGCTACTCTAACAACAAATAATTGGACGATTTTCTCTAACAAATTAACGACGACACTGCCTGCTAACTACCTAACAAAGATGTCAATGGGATACACAGAGAGGTGTCCCCATATATAACACTCAACATATACTGACATCATCTACGGTGTAATTGGCAGGTTTTTCGTAGTATCAGTTCGGGGCACACTTAGATAACCGAGTTTTTATGCTTCCGCAGCAGATAATGCCCACGAGGCGGCGGAATTTAACTATTTCTGACGGGTGAGATATTAAGGTTGTCTTTTTTCTCTCTCTTTCTGGTCACGTGGCGAACAAGGAAATTATTGTTATTATAGAGTTTTATCGAGGAAGGCGGTGTTTTAGTACGCGGTTCATCCGACTGACTTTTTGTAAATTTGCCAACAATTATTCTAAAAATGAGTTTTTTTTATTCATTCTTGGTCTATCCGTAACTTAGCGTTGACTGGGTGATAACAAAATAATTAATTAAACATTTATATGAATATGAATAAAAAATATTATAGGTCGACAATTAGTATAACAGGCTATTATTATTATTATTATTAGTAGTAGTAGTAGTAGTATTACTACTACTATTAACTTGATAGTTAATTTATGTCAGATAATGTAGGATATATACGTTACCTTTACTATATATTTTTATCACTGTGAAATATAATATTATTATTATTTATAATTGATTGAGGCGTAACCTCCGTGGCTCAATTAACAGTGTCATCAATCGTTTATCCACAGCACCCAAATTCGAACCTTATTGCTACTGGTAAAGGCTTCGGACAACTCGAGACTGAACCCGGTGCTATGTATGCTGCTGCGGAATCCGGGGAAGTGTGGAAATGTAGAGACACACATGTCTACAGAGGAGTGTATCAGTAATAGTATGCTGGGAAACCTACCTTCATAACAGTCCAATAATCGAATATTAAATGTTTCTGTTTTGTTTGTCAGTTTATAAATTATAATAATGATCACCAGGGAATAGATAAATTATTATTATTATTATTATTATTATTATTATTAAAACAACAAGAATGACAACAATAACAACAACAACAATAATAATAATAACAGAAATAACAACTACTACTATTACTATTACTACTAATGCTACTACTACTAATAGTAGTAGTAGTAGAAGTAGCATCAGTAGTAGTATTACTGGTAGTACTGGTAGTACTGGTACTAGAAGTAGTAGTAGTAGTAGTAGTGGTAGTAGTAGTGGTACTGGTAGTAGAAGTAGTAGTAGTAGTAGTGGTAGTAGTAGTGGTAGTTGTAGTGGTAGTTGTAGCAGAAGTAGTAGTAGTAGTAATAGTAGTAGAAGCAATATACCTAGTAAACTGATAATTAGTCAGTGTGATGCTTTCGAATTTAATTTAATATTATTTTAATAATCTACAAATTAAGTGTCTTCGATAAAACACATTATGCGATGTTTAGAAACGATCATGTTTACGCTTCCATTTGGAATAAAAACAGATATACCGTCGGAAATGTCGGTGGATATATTTTTAACCGAGTCCTAAGTAATATGGTAATAGTTCAAAATTTCTACATTTCTACATATTTTCGTGGACCAAGAAATGGGTCTGCCTCTATTAGATAGTGTGCTCTTTTTAGAAGCTAGGTGGTACTATATACTTTTGTGCTTCAGACGCTTTAGAACAGTAATTATTTTATATCTTAACAAATATCGTATAATTGTTGTTAACGCCGTCTGACATGATCGCAATAATTACTCTAATTTTCTTTAAGAGGCCTATAATATTTATTTACTTTGTGTAAACAAACATTCGCGTGTTCGTTGTTGCTATTCACCGACACAAAGATGTCATATATTTATGAAACATCTCTTTTTTTCCTTTTTGCGTGTGTTCTTCGCGATTTATTTTTTCCCCATTTTTAACAGATTGCTTTTCACTTGAGGGTACAATATGGCGTCGGTTGGGGTACTGGTCACGTCGTATATCTTGTTCCGGTGTCAGAATGTTGTACCTTGGGGATAGTAAACATGGTACAACCAGGAGTGGTTTGTCATTGTCTGGGCGTGACGCTGGATGGGGCCTTAGGCCCGGTAACAACTGGTAGCAAACAGAGAGATATATAGACAGACAGCCAAATAGACGGACGAACAGACGGACGGACGGACCATAGCACCAAATTCTGATTATTTCCGTAAATGAATTGTTTGGATAGTTTAATTCTGATTTGTGAAATTTTGCGCCAGTGCCTTTCCAGACACTGCTACAGTATGTATATATATAGTGAACAGTAGTAGTAGTAGTAGTAGTAGTAGTAGTAATAGTAAAAGTTGTAGTAGAAATAGTAGCAGAAGTAGTAGTAGTAGCATGCATATACACGCGCACACAAACGCAAGCATGCAAATATAGATATGCAATGTATCTAAGCCGTGTGTCAGCTGTTAACAGACAACGGCCACTTGTTTAGTTGACATCATCATCAGGAAACTGACACATGACCATGACGTCACAACGACGTCACCAATGACCTCTGACCTCTGACACCTCACGCCATCCGGCAGTTTTGCGGGCTGACGACAGACAAACGAGACAATCATAAAACAATATGGAGGATGAAATACTACATCAAAAACAGACACGAGCTAACAAACGGAATATATAAAATAATAATAATAATAATAAAAAGAACAAATATTAATACATAACTGTACCTTGGCCTGGAACCCCCCTCTCTCTCTCTCTCCCTATATATATATATATATATATATATATATATATATATATATATATATATATATATATATACACACACACACACACACACACACATATATATATATATATATATATATATATATATATATATATATATATATATTAAGAATACAGACAGAGATAGGCAGATAGATAGACAGAGAGCATATACACGCACACACACATATTTATACAAAGAAGATCCCCAGATCCCCCCCATCCAATTATCCACTTATCCACTAACTTTGTCAACTGACCCCTAACCCCTAACTTGCCTCCCCCCTCCCAAAGAACCCTGCCGTATGCCTGGCGTAGTTCCTCACACCGATAACGGCGGCCATCTTTATAAAAGAAGTCACATTTGTTGATTTAACAAGACATTGTTCGTAATTATGTGTCTACTAATCACCACCAGCTTCTGGGGGCCGGCCGTACTAATAACCATCTCGTTGACGAGCCAAATATCCGATATGGCCCATAAGTGTAATTATTTCGGCTGTTCGGCCCCATACTCAAGTCGCCCTCTTCGTCTGCTTGTCGGTTTTCGGCTATATCGTCTGTAATCAAAGTGAATCGGGCTGAAGTCGGGCTCGCTTTTCTTTTTTCAGTTAAATTATATGGTTAGCGAGATCTCCGTGAGAAATAATATAGTGCCATATTTGTCATCCAAGCACAATGGCTCGACGACCCGAGGGAGGAAAAAACCCCGCGGGGTCCTCGCTTTTATCGTGCCCGTTCGTCTCTTTCGCAAGTCGCACCTCGTTGCGAGCGAGCGGCTGAAAATAAAAGTGGAAATCTATCAAATATTTTTTTCTCCTAAACACACACACGTATACACACACATACGCACGCACACACACACACACACACAAGGTAGATAGGAACTCGCGTTATCAGGTGATATTTGAATAGATTCGCAGATGCGATGGGGAATAAAAATAGAATTTTTTCACAGCACACACTAGGCGGCGTGTTTATATGGTGAAGTAGTGGGTGGGCTTTATCTCGGGGCAAGCTTTTTGTCATGGGTCCGTGGGTGTCACAGACCACCACTACCCTCCCATACCACTACCCTCCCATACCACTACCCTCCCATACCACGCCTCTCTCTCCAAACGTCCCTATGTCTCCCGAAAAAATCTCCAAGAAATCTCTACCATTTCGAGTCCTCTTGTGGTAATTAACACCCAACAAGTGAAGTGTTTGTTAGGTTAACGAGAACAACCCAAACCCCTGACATCGGCCATGTTTTCTTTAAGTCGACAATAGCGCCACACGCCGGTGTTTGTTTACCTCCTTTAAGCACCAAAGTAAATAGTTTCGGGTGTTCTCGCCCAATTGACTTCCGCGTTAATGGCGGCCCCCAAGAGGCCGACACCCACTCGAAAACCTCTCGAAATGTGAACATTTCTCGACGGAGCGTTACTACTACTACTACTCTTATTATTATTATTATTATTATTATTATTATTATTATTATTATTATCTCTCGAGTATTCTCTTCCTTTCTTTATCATGATGCGCGTGTATGTTTCTGGTACGTTGCCCGCGCGGCTAGTACAAGCCGCGAATTGCACTCCCCCCCCCCTCCCCTCACCAGGGTGCCCAGTCACCAGAAGCTTGTGACAGTCTATTAAGAGTTCATCTAATGTCTATAAGGGCTGCATTACGTCAGGTTACATCTGATCGATGCTGGGAGGGGGCACGTGGGTTTGTGCGGATCCACGGGGGGGCCCTCGACTGAATGATCTCCGACGACTGGAGAGGTTGGGGCGCTCTTCCAGGGCCCCGGTCTCCGTAAGCAAAAAGGTCATCGGAAAGGTCACTTCAAAGGCCCGCCGAGTACATTATAGGTAATGTTGAACAATATAAGGTGTGAGTTGAAAGGTTCTAGTCGTGTGAGGGATACCCTTTGATGAGACAGAGATCACTGGAGTAAGATGTCTGCCTGGAGAGTGTCGTCACGAAATATCCGCCATCTTGGTCTATTGTCGTCAGCAAGGAGGTTGTCGGTGAGTATCGGTAATAAAATTCCGCATGAAAGGTTGTTTAGTATGCGTGTATGCGTGCGTGAATGAACTTGAATAGGTGTGAGTGTTTGCGAATGTATACTGGCGTGCATAAGTGAGTGAGTGAGTGAGTGAGTGAGTGAGTGAGTGAGTGAGTGAGTGAGTCAGTCAGTCAGTCAGTCAGTCAGTCAGTCAGTCAGTCAGTCAGTCAGTCAGTCGGTGAGTCGGTGAGTCTGGTGAGTCAGTGAGTTAGTCAGTGAGTTAGTCAGTGAGTTAGTCATTGAGTTAGTCATTGAGTTAGTCAGTCAGTGAGTCAGTCAGTGAGTCAGTCAGTGACTCATTGACTCATTGTTTCAGTGACTCATTGACTCATTGTTTCAGTGACTCAGTGACTCAGTGACTCAGTGACTCAGTGACTCAGTGACTCAGTGACTCAGTGACTCAGTGACTCAGTGACTCAATATTATTATTAATAGTAGTAGTAGTAGTAGTAGTAGTAGTAGTAGCAGTAGTAGTGGTAGTAGTAGTATTGGCAACAGCTATACATCCTGGCAATTTTATGTTTAGATATATATTTATCCTCGAACAATTCAAGTCTTTTAGCAAAACAGCACAAAAATTTATGTTTTCTGTTTCTCGGTAATTCTCCAAATAAACACAAAGCCCTCTTGTTACCGAGAAGTGTCGGCAACACCGGAAATGGGATGTACCCCGAACCCGAAACAAGTGACGTCACCATAACAGTAGGCCACACTTAAGTTGTTATCTGTTTCTTATCTCATTATCATAAATATTGGTATGAGTGAAATGTGGTTCAGACCGTCTATTTATATACGCTGCCCTATACGTGTGTGGTATTGTATGGGGGGGGGGGTCGTGAGCGCGTGTACGGGGATATATACAAAGGTGCGTGCTCGTGTGCAAGCATGCACCTACTAATAGTGTATCATTATCGCGGACAAAATCTAAATGAATATCAAACACATATTTACAGCGGCATAATTAGCGTTCTACGCATGCGCATCAATTATAGTCCACCAAACGTGGTAAGGAAACTAAAATATTAATTGGATACATTGTGTTCAGATCAAAAGTAAATTCCGTCATAATTTCCCGCCACGTGTGAGCATTATCAGCGCACCTTCCCCAGTACGAGGAAAAAATTATATACGACAGTAATCACCGAAAACGTTCATATTATCGCCCACCTAGCTACCTGTATACTTACGACACCCCCCTCGGTGTTGTGTCTGTTTATATGGCGTCTTGAGATCGTGCTAGCATTGATTGAGATCTGCTTGTGACCGTGGTCTACAGCAGGAGATCACCTGGGACACTCTGTCCTCAGATGAAAAGAGAAGCAGATGAAAAGATAAGATAGTTAGTTAGAGAAAGATAAGACGCGGTGCCAACCCAAACAGAGGGCGACACTAGCTGCGCGCCTATTGTGCCGCCCTCTGCCGGCCGCCACGGGGTGGCTGCGGCCGGGGTCGGTTGGCTGGACGGTGTGAGACGATTTCGGTGAAAAGGCCGGTGAAGAGGAGCAAGTGATGGCTACCGCGTTATCAGTTCGTCTGGATGTGATGGCTGTGGGATTCGCGGCGCCGACATTGATGTTTGGTTGCCCGGAACTAGGCACGTACGTCGTGTGGGTTCTTGTGCGCGAGGACACGCGTGTGGACGGGTCCATCCGTATGTACGTCCTCTCGTCTCTCTCTCTCTCTCTCTCTCTCTCTCTTCTCTCTCTCTCTATATATATATATATATATATATATATATATATATATATATATATATATATATATATATATATCTCATCTCTCGTCTCTCTCGCTCGCTCCACCTTTCTCTATCTATGTATCTAGCTAATAAGCCCCCTCTCTCTACACACACACACACACACACACACACACACACACACACACACACACACACACACACACACACACACACACACACACATATATTGATTGATGTATAGACAGACAGCTAAATCATTCAATCAATCAATATTTATCTATCTATCTATCCATTTATCTATCTATAGATTCATTTATAAGTCTCAATCACTTTCATTCAAAGAATTAAAAACAAATCAAAATGCCAGGTCTTTGTTATTGTAGTAAATTAGTCCTTATTAGTGTTATCAAACAGAATACTTTATTGTTGACGTTTCTCATATAAAGATAATAAACCGTTCAAAAGACAATATTGATGAGACGATTAGCCTAAGGAAGACACCTAGTGTCTTTGGGGACCATCTCAAACGGTTTCGAGTCTATCCTAGCAATAGCACCATGCTGGGTTCGGCGAAGCATGAAATGCAAGATGGCTGCCTTGTTGGGACCTTGCTGGGACCTTGCTCGGGTCTCGACGGGCCCTTGCTGGGGTCAGATCTGGCTGGTGTATGGGCCTGTGATTGTCAAATACGGTATGTTGTTAGGACCCCCCACCATCTAACAGGCTCCATCATGTCTGTCCTGCGTTAACTATACAGACGGTTGACATTCTTCACTGTTCTAGCTCTGTTCCGGATGAGAACAGCCCGGAACATGGCGGCTGGTGATAGAAGGACAGACAGACACAGACAGACGGCCAATTGGACAAACAGACAGACAGACAGACATTACTTATATCTTTATAAGCTTTTAGTGAGACATTAGACTTGGTAAAGAGATGTTTCTGTTTAATGTTAATATATATATATATATATATATATATATATATATATATATATATAGAGAGAGAGAGAGAGAGAGAGAGAGAGAGAGAGAGAGATGTCACGACATGTACGTGTGTGTGCGTGTGCGCGCGTGTGCCTTTATGCGCGTGCTTGAGTTTTAGTTATTTTAAAGTGGAAGTACTTGCAAGTATACGTGCTCGAAGCACACACACACACACACACACACACCAACACACACACATACTAGAGGTATGATATTTTCTTGTCTAGTTCACGCTCATATTATTATCATCTCATTAATATTAATTTCACTTCAGTAACTACTTATGAAGGATCATATCCACCATACTCGTTAATTAATCTTCTCGGTAATAATAATAATAATCATTTATTTTGAGAATATTTAGCAAATTTATAAGGAGCAGCCAAAGTCTCACACATACTTGATTACAGTGTCTTTGTAGGAATCTGTGTTTCTCCCTCTATCTATCTATCTATCTATCTATATATATATATATATATATATATATATATATATATATATATTTCAAAGCCTTTCATATTTATTGTTCTATAATAAGTTGCTGATGTTAGAAATAAACATCTTCGTCGAATTATCTGTATTTTGTCTCCGCAGCAAACAGCACGTACAACATTCACCAAACAAATACCGATAAATAATCTTAAATTTGATAATTTATTCACGAGATATACATTTAATATTAACATATTGCAAAAAATGTACATATGAGACAAAAGGATACAGACATGCCACGCCACGACACGTGATAAATACGTCATAGTGTGACACGTGTTCTAAGTAAACAAAAACAAAAAACCTGCCAGTGAGTGAATGAATTGAACGAAACTCCAATTAGAAACCTGCTCGGTGCAAGAACAGCAGAGAGATGAATGATCGTAGGGCCAACATCGAGGACGAACTAAATAGCACACAGACTCGCCATTATAGCTAATAATATCCGATCGGTGGCCTAATATCGGACCGGCTACTGCAAGTTGGGATTATTGGAATCGAACGCTTCGATTAGCAATTGTTTTGGCATCAGCGGCAGAGATCAACTCAAGGCCACACAAACATTAATAACAAAAAATAAACACACAAAATATGAGACAAGCTTCAATCTAATAATTATAATATAATTAATTGAAATTATAAAACAATTGAAAAATACTACGCCGTGGCTGAAAAGTAGACAAAACATTTGTTTCATATTTGAGACATTTTTTCTTATATATGTATGTATATATATATATATATATATATATATAGTTTTTGAAAAAAACAAATATTCAGCACAATTTATGCTTTACCACAATGAGAGAGACACGTGGGATCAGAGACAATATAAATAAAACCAACTAACCTATCAGATTTACTGAACGAAACACGTCATAATAATAGCGTTACGTCATCAGTTCTCTAAGTAAACCGGAAGAGGTAGTTGGTTGCTCAAGATGACGTACAAATGGCTGAACTGATAAAAAACGTACTTTACGTAAGAACGAAAAGTCTCGACAAGATTGAGGAGAACAATCCAGAAAATGCATCAGAGTTTGCACGTTTGCCACAAAGTGTTCGAGGACTGCTCGTCGTCATCTTTCTTTTTGTTGTTGTTGTTGTTGTTGTTGTTGATGTTATTGTTATTTATTAAAAGAACTGCTGCTCATTTATAGCCTCAGACACACACGCGCACATGTACTCTCTTTATCCACTGTTAAGCCTGACGCCATTTTGTCGAGTTCCAGTTGTTGTGGCCAGTCTGTACTCCAGACGCCACGAGCTATCGTCTGCTAGACGGCCTCAAGATGGCGACTTCGCCGGGAGGTTAACCAGTTCGTATTACGTCACCAAAGTGTGCTGCACAAAGACCGTGGACGAAAGCGTGGCGGGTTTGGCCTCTGGATGACGTCGACGAAAAGTGCGTTGTTCGTCATTTCGACGGAGACTTGTTACTACAATTAGGCGCCAATTGCACGCACATGGTGGATGATAAGTAAATTGTTCTTGACTTAGAACGTTGTATAAACACATACACATATATACATTATATATATATATATATATATATATATATATATATATATATATATATATATATTGTTGAAGATGGCTGATCTTTCTTACAAATTCCGCCTCGTTATATGTCACAATATAAGTTTGTTGATGACGTCACTAAGCGAGCCGATGTTACGTGAGTAAGGGAGCCGGTTGCTGCGACATCGGGGCTTGTGAGTACCACGAGTACTGTGACAAGTTGTGACCCTGACTCATGTGATTATGTGAGAAATACGGTACATTCGAGTAGGACGAGTTCGGCGAAACGGAAGTGACGGCGCCGCCATTGTTCATATCGGGCCAGCTCGGAGCGACGCTAGGGGGCGAGACCGGCTCCGGGGGCATCATGGCGGCGGTCTGGGGCGGGCTGGTCGTCGTCTGCCCGTTCGGGTTCGGTCCCGGGGTGGCCGACGGTTGGGGTGTGCTGCTCTGTTCCGTGTCGTCCTGGGATCCAGGCGATAATGTGGGATTGTTGGATGGCGCGCTGCCCGGGGTGCCGCCTTGCTGCTGCTTCAGGATCTTCTTGTACTTGGATCGACGGTTCTGGAACCAGATCTTCACCTGAGAGGAACAAAATCAGATCATCATCATCAACATCCTCATCCTCATCAACGATATCATCATCATAATCATCATCAATAGCAATATCACTCATGATTATCTTATTACTTATTATTTACAACAACAACAACAACAATAATAATAA
>JAODUP010000033.1:585000-595000 GCA_025642065.1 Paralvinella palmiformis | reverse complement strand
CCCGAAAGTCACGTATTACACGCATAGACAGATAGAACAGTATAAGAGCCGTCGCAGTGGGAACTCTCCACGCGTGTTCGTCCAGTCGAGTCGCCGACGCGCATGCGTCTTTTATTCGTCACGAAGGTCATAGTTCACGGTGGTCGGCGTGCTGTGGGCGTCATCGAGGTCGGGCAGACGATCCTATGCCTGATTCAGTACGTTAAATGAAGCTCGGCTAACACGTCTCGGCTATGACGTGGACAACACTTGGGCACATATTGGTCGGAATTCCCGCCGGCTAGCTTGTGCCCAAAGGAGGCGAAAAATCAGGCCAACAGTCAGTCGGGTCCAATTGGGCCGATTTCTTGACATTTCTATTAACCCGCGGCATCTATTAAGATGGCTACGGTTTCTCCTGTCACCATTAGTGTAATTATTTCAATTTCGGCTCGAAAACTGACGCGACTAACAGCTGTGCCAAAACCTAGGACGACTGCGGGAGGGGGGGGGGAAGTGGTATTGTGCTAAAGACGAAACACCAACCAATCGCCGATCGGCCCAAGTTCCCATCGACCGAGACGCTGCCGCAACAAAAAGTCGTCACCAAACTGGTCGTGACATTGTTTTAAGTAAGGTCTAGCGGTCGTCTGCTGACCGGCCGAATCCATCGCTCTAGGGATGTATATTAGAGCAGACGATGTCAGTTAGGATGTGGGTTTGTCGGCTTACAGATGCCGCGGCCATTGTTTGGCGATAATATTTTAAGCGGATTTCGACCCGCACAAAGGAATGCATCCCGCGGACAGCGGGGCGTCCGATCGCTGGGCAGGTTTTACGCCCGTCGGCCGGTCGTCTTACGAAGATAAATTACCGAGCTTATTGTCAGTCAAATCTAGACACCAGGGGATAATTCGCCCTCGCCCGCTTCGTAGTCGTTGCCAGAAGAGCGGCCCAAGAGCGGCCCAAGAGCGACAGCCGAGCGTCTGCAAAACTATACGAAACGGAGTCGGCGCTCGAAAGAAGTTCGTTTAAAACTTCGAAAAAGCACGACCCCGACGTCCTCTTGCCTATCGTAAATAGTTTAGTTTATGTCGCATTCGGCGGCGCGGAGAGAGAATCGCTGTTCGTCAGATCCGAACCAAGAAACCATGAACCCAAACCGCCCACCAACTACCGCCCTACGCTATCTATCGCATGACATATGCAAATATATGACCCCTTGCCGCTACCATATTTTCAGTTAGGAGCCCCCAGGGTGAATTCCTTATCTCTCCGTGCTAATGTTTCAACGAACGCCGGCCATATATCTCACAAGTTGCCGCAAAAGGCCCGAAAACAGCATCAACACACACTAGCTGTTGTTAGCCAGCTTTATATGGTGTGCCATTGTGCCGCTTTTGTAAACCGCGTTCCTCACCTGGTGGCGCTGCTGTCGCTGGATGTGACGTCCCCGTCACCGTTGGCGTCGGCATGGCCATAGAATTTGGTGACCGCTCCATCGTTTGAGGTGTAAATTTAGAGTTAATGAAGAAATTACAATCAAGTTTTCGCGGGCCGAGTCTATTTAATGTGTCGTCTGCTTAATTTGATTCGCGCTACTGGAAATGTCCGAGTAGCATTCGGCGAAAGACGCGGTTAATGAAGCGCGAATTATTTATTTCTACGCGGCGCATGCGTGCCGGGAAAGCGGCGCTCCGGAATGACCATCAGTATATGTCAGTGAAAGGGAATTAAGGAATGCGCCTCCCGTCGAAATCTATTTCGAACCAAATACGTTTGTGTCCCGCTATTTTAATCAACGGCACCCATTTCACACTTAGTGCCAGCCTTGGTGACGTCCAGAAACCCAGAACGTACCTCTATACCAAACCCGGTCGAAACCGTTCTGGACATTAGTAATCGTTGCCGTCCACACCAAAGAGGTGGTGCCCTTTTGTGGACAATTACCTAACGGAATAAATAGATCACGAGAAATATGGAAATTCCGTAACCTCCCCGAGAAATGTTTGACAACATCTGACTACGCCTCGATATAGACCGAATGGGTGTCAAGTGTAGATATTGTCCCGCTAATAGTGGTCGAAATGGGTGGGTGTGGGAGTGGGTGTGGGTGTAAGTGGATGGATGGGCGTTCTGCGTGCCCCCAGCCCGGTATTGTTCGGAAGTGATGCCTCCGTGGACAGTCTGAATGGCGGCTGTCAGTGGAATATTTCGGGCTGATTAAAAAAACCGGCCAATGGCAGCGAGTAGGTCATCATATATACACAGGCTGGACCTGATCGAACTATGAAATAATGACGAATGTTGTCGATAATTGATTGATTCGAGAGAATAGTCGAACCCAATATGCGTCAATACGTAAATCTGAATAACAAAAGTCCCCGAAAGAAAGCTAAACGTCGTATGCCCCTCTGTCAGCTGAGCTACTGTACAATATTGACAGTCAGACACCCCTTATACAGCTCTTATGGCATCTTCTGGCAAATAAATCCCGATCACATCCGGGAACATACAAACATCTCACAAACCCAAGTATGTATCTGATTCGAACCCACAACCCGAAGGTTCGTTGCACAGCGCTCTAACCATTGTCCTCTAGGACCGCGATCTAAGCAAGTTGTCTTTTAATAATAATAATAATTACAACAACAACCTAATATGGCATTCAACCTACAGAAGACGTAAACAAATAAACAAGAAACTGGAAACAAACAAACAAATAAACAAACAAACAAACAAAAGGATAAACAAGGAAATCAGCAGTTAAACAAATTGTTCTTGCATTATTCCACAAACATATCTATCTGTAAACAGAACCCCCCCCCCTCCACCGTACATACACACACACACACACACACACACACACACACACATACACACACATATATAGACACAGGTTAGTTTCGGTAATTTACCTGTGTTTGAGTTAGACCCAATGATGCTGCTAGCTCCGCTCGTTCAGGTAATGCTAAATACTGCGTCCTCTGGAACCGTCTGTTGAGCTGCTGAAGCTGGAGACTGGAATATATCGTTCGCGGCTTGCGCATCTTCTTCTTGCCATTCATCCGCAACTGGTCATCCGATGACGACTTTTCTGCAAGATGAATTAAACGGTTTGTATAAGATACTATGAGGTCACTCACTGGAAACTTTTACTGGAAGGACATCTCAATAAAATTAATTAATATTAATTAATAAATTAAGAGAAACGCTTAATTAAAGAATGCTTCTTTCGAACATTTTCATGTGGGGAGGTTTGTTTTAAAGGGAATTGATGAAACGTTTTCTAAAAGTATGTGGATAAGGAAATGCCATTTTTTTCGTTTGAGAATCTTCCTACATATCTCGGGGTACGTCTCTTCCCCTCCGCTCCCCCTCCCCCCACCCTCAGTATTTCTGTCAGACACGTACTTGTACCGTTCTCGAAGTCCTCCGAGTCGAATTTCTGTCCCATCAGCGAGTAGTGATCTTCGAAACGGAACTTTCCTGCAAGAAAATGTACACATTAAATACGGACAAGGCGTGGTCACGTACGTGCGCCTATATTTCTGCTGACACGCGGGCGCGTACACGCACACACACACACACACAAACACATTGTTCGTCTTTACCAATACCATATATATCGCTATATTTCAGTGTCACCTTCGCCAAGCAGGTGATACGCCCGAGATCTGAAAGTCGCCATTTTTTCTCCCCCTCGAAGACCCCCCCCCCCGTCTCCGGCGCGGCCGACTTAACTAAACACCGACAGTATCGACAAACGGTGATAATAATTTGTACTTTTTACACTTTCAAAGCGCCGATCGATCACGTGTCGACATTGAAATCACCCGAATGATGGATCGCAACGATGTACGTCGTAAGAATGGTACGACTTGTCGGTGGGCCGGGTGGTAATTGTTCTCACCATCCACACATTTCGAGGCTCAGTTCGGTTCCGCCCCCGGTTTGTGAGCCGAGCGCGTAATTATACAACATACATTGTCGGATGAGCGCCATAGGTTAGTAGCGCCTTGTCTGACGTGTAAATTATAGACTTCCGGCGCAGCCATAACGCTACCTTGCTAACAGCGCCACGTAGCGACGACAACGACAATGTCGACCATTGTAAACAATGATAACACCCCCCCCCCCTCCGCCGCATCAGCAACACAACACCCCCCCCCCTCCGCCATCAGCGGCGACGAAAAACAAACGAGCAAAGTTCACGGTCCTGATGCTTAAATTGAAATAAATATCCAGTTTTTTTAAAGAAAGAAGGACATTGTCTTCCCGACTCGGAAGGCGAAGGCGGCCCCGGCGTTTCCTGTGGTGACGTAATGGCATCAGACGTCGCCGTAATTCCACTTCAAAAGGCCGATGGCCGCTTCCGTGCGACAAGATGGCGGCTAATTATGAAAAGACATCTCTCGATTAGGCCTTTGTGTCGGCGCTCTACCAGCGACAGATAAAAGGATGTTCTGGCCGCTGGTCCGCCCATCTAAGGCCCTTCCGAATGTTACACACATACGGAACCTCGGAGAGCTCACGCTGGGATGTGATTTCTTGCCGTTATTAGTGCAGCTTCCATGGTTCGCTGGTCGTCGTCGGCTCTCCCTTACGATGGGAAAGACAATGGCCTATTGCGCTTTTATTATCGTCGGCGGCAAGTCTCGTGTCTGCATCAGGTGGCACGCTGGGACATTGTCCGAGGCCGCAGTTCTTATTTTGGTATCGAATGGAGAGAGAAAGGGGGCTAGCTTAAAACAAAGGGCCCAGAGAATATTATATAGACATAAAGATCAGATCAGATTGAAGACAGACACGAAACCTATACTGACACTTGGTGCTAATATACTGGCGGCTCTTTCTGATAGATAGGGTGTCACGAAACGAACAGCTCTCTCTCTCTCTCTCTCTCTCTCTCTCTATATATATATATATATATATATATATATATATATATATATATATATATATATATATATATATATGAATGTATGTAGGTATATAAATGAACACACACACACATTCATATGTAGGAGTACTTTATACAAAAGATATATTTCTCCACAAATAAATTTATGTTTGTGTGTGTCGTACATATTCGTGGGCGCGCGCGCGCACACACACGCACACACACGTCATACGACGAATGGTCCTATCTATTTCGCATACTATCTCGGTGTTATCTATTTTTCAAATCGTATCAGTTATGTCGTCCAGTAGTAGAAGACAACCATCTCCAGCTACCCAGTCCGTCCTCGGGCATATCGTACCCTGACTACTCGTACCATACTCAGTTTTCTGGCGAGCCGTGTCTCTGTTATCTTCCCATGATCATCTGTCCTTGTCATCATCCATCCATCAAAACGGGGCGGAGGGGGTGGTTCGGGGCCGGAGACAAGTAAACAATGAATATTGAACAGTTTGTCATCATTTTCAGGAAGCCGGTCCAGCCTGGCAGGCCAGGCCAGGCCACACCTGGTAGCCTGATGTACGCGGGCTATACTAAACACCGCCATCAGGGAGGGGGACACTTATCTTTTTTATTATTATATTTTGGTCGTTTCTCGCATCTTGGTGCAAATAGCCCGGAGCTAAACTAACAAAGACCCGAAACTTTTAGTTCCGTCGGCGGATAAAATTTTATCTCCGACCATGATTTGTACTGTTTGATCTCGTATCCACGTACGGGTACGTAGCTTCATGTGCACGCATACACCCACACAAACATACACCATATATATATATATATATATATATATATATATATATATATATATATATATATATATACTGCTATATTCCACACATTATATACTATGTTTGTTATATATCATATCCTACAAATGTTTACTTATATGAGTATATATTACGACAACCGCAAATACACATCCACACTATTACATAGAGGCATGGGGTACGATGACAATATCCGTGGGCTGTTATACATTACTTACACTATAGTACGCAAATCCACATATCACAATGATCTCACGACATACATCCACATACAACATTGTACTCGCGACACACATCCACATTTATCTCACGACACACATCCACATTTATCTCAGGGCACACTACCACAGATGATATTTATCTCACGACGCACATCCAGATACCACATTTGCCTCACGACACACATCCACATACATCATTTTACTTACGACACTCATCCACATACATCTTTTTACTCACGACACACATCCACATACATCATTTATCTCACGACACACATCCACATACGATACTCGTGTTCCGTAACCAAGGTGTCTCACCCCGACATATACACCATCAGTAACATAATAGAGCATCTTTATCATTCATTTGACAAACATTTAGTCTTTTTCCTATCTCTCACCGACAAATAGAAGTCAAAAATAGACACAACAGTTAGACAGATGTTATATCATGTTAGACGTCTTGAACTAAACATAAAAGACTGAAAAATAACCGAAACAAATACGGATCATAATGGTATATAGGGATACCTGGCTATACATCGTGTTAGCTACCTAGCACACACACACACACACACACACACAACACACACACACACACACACACACACACACACATAAAGAGAGAGGGAGAGATACACACACACATTGTATTATACGTCCATGATGTTAGACTTAAATATAGATGGCGTGCGTGGAGACGGGTAGTTAGAACATGAAAGTGAAATAGATTGCAGATGTCCCGCGGAAGAATCGAAAAAAAATAGAAAGAAAGACGTAGACGCACACACACGCACACATACGCACGCACACACACTGAAAGAAATAGAGAGGAAATTAATGTGTGTGTGTGCGTGCGTGTGTCTAGATATAGGCGGCCTTGCTCCGTTTGTCGGCGCGAGCTGTGCGCCTCTCGTTTGGCGATTTATCACGTGACTTAACGTCGACATGGCGGGACTCGCCCGGTAAGGGAAACATCAGACGAGCCGGGGCAAAAAACACCTCCTAGCCGACCGGTGATCTTTAATTTAATGCTCGGCACTTTTTTATAGCCATTTGAACGTTTCATCTCGTCGTTGACTCTCACCCTCCTCAATCCACCCCCACCCTCCGCCATTTTTTTTCCTAATTCCAGACTAAATAGCTCTTAATAGGAAATAGGAAGATATTCGGTTAAAACGCCACCAACGACAGTTAACTATTAATTAGTGACAATCGATATATTGCGGTCTTAGTGGCTTCCGGTTGCCACAGATCCGTACCACGCGGCGGCGATGGCAAAAGCGTCGGGTACGATCTGTAGCCGGTGACGTGATAGACCAGTTTTAAAATACAGAAACTGGCTGTCATAAATAATTCGGCGTCGTGTATGTTGTTCTAGCTGTTGTTGTTGTTGTTGTTGTTGTTGTTATTGTCGGCGCGGTCGTTGTTGTTTTCATATACTATATAGTGTTACGAATTCATTTGTGATGTTATCTCGTCGAGTGTAGTTTTTCGGTTGTCTCTTGTCTTGTTTCATATCGTCGACGTCACAATAGCCCTTCCTCGGGCTCGCAGTCTCAAAGATCCGATGGTAAATTCCACATCTTAAAGCGGACATTATGTTCGCGGTCACGCGTCGTCACCAAAACAGTTTGGCCAGAGATCCACGCCGCTGACAAAGGCGAGGTTTCCAGGTACACGCTAATCTGGGCCGGTTTTTCCTATATTTACCTAATGAATGAGGTCATTTGTTTTGTTTCGGCAGTTAGAAGACGAGAGATATCGTACCAGTACGGGTCAGATCGGTCACGTGATAGCAGATAGTTTGTCTGTATTGCCACTAATTTGAGAGAAAAGAGCATCTCGCCGTTCTCTTTGTGGCATCCTACGAGAATTTTACGATGCTTACGCCATGGGGACGACGCGTCGACTTTACGCATCGACCAGAAACCCTCTTATCGTCGCTAATGGCGTGCACTATAATGGTTATTTCGTATTGTCGTTTCTAATGGCGCGCTGGCGTGGGAGGGATTGGTTTCGGTGTTGCGGGCGAAAATCGATCGGCAATCGATTTTCTCTATTATCGATCAAGATGCCGATGGGCTAACCGATCTGTAGAGCGATTGATAATAAAGAGTTTTGATCAAGTCCGATCACGAGATAGAGCCCGTGAGTAAGGTGTTAATGATCGCCGCCTGATACACGAACGGGTGTGATTCGGCGGACGATTAAAACCAAAAAACGAACCTTGAACATATTTAATTTTTATCATTTCAAGCTCCAGTAGCATAATGGAGTTCGGCCTATTATGATGGGCTGCTAATTGCCATTAATATTTAATTATATGACACCTAATGGTAGATGATAACTTGGTTGATGTCGGTCAGAGCACGAGTATAGAGTAGTCTTATCTAGGTGTATATACACAACTAACTATGCATATTTAGTATATCTGAGAATATATATATATATATATATATATATATATATAAGAAATATGATATTTGGGTAGTATGTGCAGTTATGCGTGTCGGTGTGCTATCTCTCTCTCTCTCTCTCTCTCTCTTGTGTGTGTGTGTGTGTGTGCGTGTGCGTGTGTTTGCGTATGTCATCAGACAAGACTCAAGATATTACCATTTTGTGGTAACATACTTCAGTCACGAGAATACGCTTTGCATACAGATAACTACATAAACATTACCTGACAACATACGGGGGTTAGTCGTACAACTTCGAAAGACACACGAGTGTATAGTACAAATCATACCATGATAGAGTGAACCGCCAATATAAGCATTAGTTCGGAGACGAAGGTACTTATGGAACTTCTGCTGGAAGCGAGTTATAGGTATACACGTGAGCGACGTAAGTGTGGGATTGGATCAGCGGCGAGACGACAAAGATGGATCATATTTGGGTGATAAATGTTGATCCCAAACCAATCACAACAACAAACACACAAACAAACAAACAGCAGCACGTCTTGGTACTTACCATCTCGGTTAGGCGAGGTGACTGGCGGTGCTGTTTGGTACGGTGACATAGAGAAGTGGTGCGGGGTATTGTAGCTGGCGGGTGTGTTCATCGGGAACGAATATCCTAGTGGCGGCCTCGTGTGGCCGCTCGAGAAACCCATGTCCATCTGGCCGTGTTGGCTCGGATACGACGACCGGATCGGGTAGTGTCCGTGCGTCATGCCGGCCGGACCCATGCCCTGTCCCTGTATCTCCATAAAAGCACTCTTACTATCCAACTCGGATATGCTGTCCGCTCCCGGCGACGCCATGTTCAGCATCTTCGACGGTCAACTCGGGCGTTAGCGGGCCCTCTATCTACCTCTCTATTTCTATCTCACTCGCCTTCCTTACGCTATGCCTCGTCGCGAAGTGTCGTCGTCTCTCGAAGCGGAGCGTGAAAAAGGTTGCTAACTTAATTTGCTTCGGTTTCTCATCGACCGAGTCGGACCTGAAGCAGGTCGACCCGTGTACCCAAACCAAAAGAGGTCGCTGCCTTGGATGAGCCACGCTGATTACCCGTAATCAGTAATTTCGCCAGCTTCGATCTTTTTCTCCGCTCCTATTGCAAGCTTCTCGTCGCTGTGCTCAAACTATTTGATGAGCTTTGACGAGCCGCTATGCAGATTATGGTCAGTCGTATACAAAGTCGTCGTAGTTTAAATCGACACCCAGCCATCGCTCGCCATTAATAAGGGGCCGGCCAAGCCGACGCCCCGCCCACCTCGCCGCCGAGCGCCCCGATTGGTCGGCATTTTGGCGGCATGAAGCAGACGACAGGCGGTTGAGGCGCTCGGGGGTTGGCCATAAAATGGTACTCGGCCGACAATTAGATGTCGTAAAACGAAGTTGATTTCGTGATCTGGGCTTGTTAAAGATGGCTTGCCGATGGTCGGTGGCTGCCGACCGACGACGGTGTGCTCGGCTAGGACAGAAATGGCGGCCTTCTTTTGGCCATTGATCGAATCAAATAAACCCCTTAACGAAGATGACACCGTCGCGATCGCCCCCGAAGGCGACGTCCGCGCGCCAAAGGACAAGATTTTCCTCCATTAAGCACGACAGAAACAGAAA
>JAODUP010000033.1:577500-580000 GCA_025642065.1 Paralvinella palmiformis | reverse complement strand
TATATATATATATATATATATATATATATATATATATATATAGATAGAGAGAGAGAGAGAGAGAGACCTTTATGCAGTGGAGAAAAATATATGTCTGTGTACCTCCTACCTATCTGACTGTCTGTCTATCAGATAGTCCGTCCGTCCGTCCGTCCGTCCGTCTGTCTGTCCAGGTGTTTCTAGAAGTGATCTAACGTTAATACTAAAGCAGTAAGGTCAGTGATATAGTTTTGGTGATGATGATGATGATGATGATGATGATGTTGATGATGATCAATATTAATATCCCAGGAATGAATAACCGACTCACTCACTCACTCACTCACTCACTCACTCACTCACTCACTCACTCACTCACTCACTCACTCACTCACTCACTCACTCACTCACTCACTCACTCACTCACTCACTCACTCACTCACTCACTCACTCACTCACTCACTCACTCACTCACTCACTCACTCACTCACTCACTCACTCACTCACTCACTCACTCACTCACTCACTCACTCACTCACTCACTCACTCACTCACTCACTCACTCACTCACTCACTCACTCACTCACTCACTCACTCACTCACTCACTCACTCACTCACTCACTCACTCACTCACTCACTCACTCACTCACTCACTCACTCACTCACTCACTCACTCACTCACTCACTCACTACTCACTCACATCCTACCATCACTCACTCACTCACTCACCACTCACCACTCACTCACTCACTCACTCACCACTCACTCACTCACTCACTCACTCACTCACTCACTCACTCACTCACTCACTCACTCACTCACTCACTCACTCACTCACTCACTCACTCACTCACTCACTCACTCACTCACTCACTCACTCACTCACTCACTCACTCACTCGCTCGCTCGCTCACTCAGCCCATCTCCATCACATTTTCACAACTTTGATCCTAGAAGACATACATCGAAGTCTCTATCTCTTTGACCATCAGATGATTAACCTTCTAATCGTACTTTCAAAGTAAGTTATATTGCACGGTCACCACAATCTCCCTACAACTACCTCACAACCTCATAACAACTTCACTACATTTGACCTATTAGCCCACCAATGAGGTAACAATTTCTTTGGTCACGTGACGCCCTTAACGTAAATATCCCAGAAAGTCCGATTCGCGATAATAAGTGATAAGTCGCGATAACACGAGATAACAATTATCTCAGTATCTCTGTCTGTTGCTATGGTTTCCTAACCGTTAACGATGATGATGTCACGTGATAACTCTTAGATCCGGAACTTTCTCGGCTTCTTCTATCTAAATCATCATTAAACGTCCAATTGTAGATTATCTTGTAGTACTCTCATATCATGTGATCAATAGCCCTTAGAGCAATAATAATAATAATAATAATAATAATAATAATAATAATAATAATAATAATATTTTGACGACATCCCATATAAGTACGTTTTCCTGGAGTTGTATTAAATATAAAAAAGCCATATTACAACGTAACCTTTTGAAAATATACGACAGTTTCCATATCTCAGTGCGTAAAGTTCATTTATTTGAGGATCTCGGGGTCGAGTACCATAGACTCCAGTCCGCAGCGGCTCACCCTCCACATCATGCCTGGGTGACATCCAAGCAGGATATATCTAAAAGGCTGTAACTTATTATGTGTTATCCCTTCTCAAACATCCTCCATTGAAATAATATACACGACGTCCTCCCCCCCCCCTTCACTCCCTGAAGCAAAACTGTTGCCTAGCCACGTATCAACAATTGATAAGTGATCCCATCCCTAATATCGCCCAGTGATCTTCAGCTAGATACTACATCAAGAGTACCCCATGGCTGGACGTTTAACATCCAGATGCGGGATGAACGTCCGTTTGTGGTTAATCTCGCCGCCGCCACCGCTCGCAGGCGAGGAAGTGCGCTACTTCCGGCCACGTGTCTGATCGCGAGTCACGTGCCCCCGGGCCGTGTAGCGAAACTGGAGAGCGGAAGCGGGCCAGCGAACCGGAAGCGCGCTTAGGCCAGCGACGTAAGATGGCGGTGCCGCGAAACGCGCCCGTGCCCACACAGATGATGGCGCTGATGCTGCTGCTACTGTTGACGATGATGATGATGATGGAGATGGTTATGGTGGTCGACCATGACACCGGAAGTAGTACGGCAGCCATGACATGTGGGTTAACGTGGCCAAATATCAGGGGTCAATTAAAGTGCCACGAGATTGTAGATAGGGGTAATTAAAATCCCCCCATCCTACCGCCATATCTAGAAATACATATATAGAGATAGAAAACCTAGTAGCTGACGACTTGTTAGACAAAAATGGCTAAATTAGTCGCCGATTGGCTAGCCACTGATACAATACATATCACTTTTTATGAGCATCACTGGCCGCCATATTGTAAGATATGGTGTCATGTTTGTTATAGATAACACCTAGATATATATAGATATGTGTTGTTTGTTGGGTGAGGGGAGAGGGGGTACAATTTTTGG